>LGAG01000057.1:58437-74744 GCA_001278395.1 Lerema accius | reverse complement strand
GCGCGCGCTGCCAGCGCCCTCTGCTCCCAACTCCAGCCGGCCGATGACCTGGAGATAGACACGAAGATTTTCGATGAATTCAATAGGTATTCACAACCAGGCAGCTTAACTAACTGAAGACTGCGATAAAGACATTTCCTTGATAAGGTTATTATCAAATAGAAGTAGCAGAGGATCAAGCATACATATAAGCTACACCTAAGGGATCACAAAACTTTCCAGACCTAACGGAAGTAACCTACTCTAATGCTCTGAAACATGGAAGAGGACGCATCATTTGACAGCTAATTCAAGCAGCAATAACCAGGCTTTACGGAAAGATTAAAAAACGATCAGGGAACACTTGGCAAGTTGATATTGGCTTAAAGAAGCTAACCTCGTTCTTAGTGACGCGATCCCAGTCTAGCACGAGGAGCTCGAGGGACACATGGTCCAGCGTGGCGGCGGGCGCGGCAGGAACCTCAAATACGAAGGACTCGTTAAACACCGGGTTAAGGGTCCTCTTCTTGACATGCGTCTTCTTCTTGGCAATCCGCTGACCGTTGTACAGCAGATACATCTTTACGTAGCTGTTGACAGAAGATTATGATATGACACAGGTGCATGAAGCTAGGAAGAAGATATAACGGTCAGGTAATTTAGCTTAAATATGGCTGACTACTAATCTATATAATATACATATTATTATTATAAAAAGAACTCCCCTTTTCTGTCAGCCGTCTGTCTAAACGCGATAAACTCGAAAACTACTGGACTGATTTTCATGCGGTTTTCAAGTAGGTACCTACTTAGAGTTTAAGTTTTATTTTTAAGTAGAAACGAATTCTAAAGTATAAACTATCTTTAACCAATTGTAAGACGATATAGTGGTTAGGTAGGTAGGTAATATTAAAATTTTATATTTCTTACATAACTTAAGTGATGACGTAATAAGTAGGTACCTACTTAGAGTTGCAGTTTCATTCTTAACTAGAAACGAATTCTAAAGTATAAACTATCTTTAACCCATTTTAAGACGATGTAGTGATTAGGTAGGTAATATTAAAATTTTATATCTCTTACATAACTTTACTGATGACATCATAAGTAGGTACCTACTCAGAGTTGAAGTTTTATTTTTGACTAGAAACGAATTCTAAAGTTTAAACTATCTTTAACCCATTTAAAGACGATGGAGTGATTAGGTAGGTAATATTAAAATTTTATATCTCTTACATAACTTTACTGATGACACCATAAGTAGGTACCTACTCAGAGTTGAAGTTTTATTTTTAACTAGAAACGAATTCTAAAGTTTAAACTATCTTTAACCAATTTGTAAGACGATGTAGTGATTAGATAGGTAATATTAAAATTTTATATCTCTTACATAAGTTTAGTGATGACGTCATAAGTAGGTACCTACTCAGAGTTGAAGTTTTATTTTTAACTAGAAACGAATTCTAAAGTTCAAACTATCTTTAACCAATTCGTAAGACGATGTAGTGATTAGATAGGTAATATTAAAATTTTATATCTCTTACATAAGTTTAGTGATGACGTCATAAGTAGGTACCTACTCAGAGTTGAAGTTTATTTTTAACTAGAAACGAATTCTAAAGTATAAACTATCTTTAACCCATTGTAAGACGATGTAGTGATTAGGTAGGTAATATTAAAATTTTATATCTCTTACATAAGTTTAGTGATGACGTAATAAGTAGGTACCAAGACATGCGACACATACACACTCATACACAACCTCACCGAACACAACTACTTCAAGCAGAGTTGTGTGAAGCATTAATTTATACGATAAAGTTTCCCAACGACAATGAACTTTTGCTTTTGCATCTCTAATGCCTAATCATCTAAGGTTTTTTAAGCGGAACACTTACGGATCAGCGAGCCCAGTGACATCCATCTTGGGCAGGTTGCGGGCCTTGAGCAGCACGACGGTGAGTCGCGCGGCGGCCGGCTGCCAGCACAGAGACACCAGGACTTCCCCGCGGCCAGCTGCGCGCATCTGGATGAAGAAGATATCCGACTACGCTTTATATTGTAGCAGCGGCAGCTCGAGTGACGGCTAGCGATACTGATAGCTCGTGGAAGTGGAGAGCAGAGCCGATGTTATGAGGAATGGATGCTCGATTTGTTACAAAAATGCAATTGATATTCCTATCCACTTGGCTCAAAATTCAAGTTGTTATGATCTTTGTTGTTATTTAGAGTAAGAGAGTGGGACTGATTTGGTGGTTTACGTAGTGATAAGTTTAGTAATGGTAGGGCAATGGATATAGAAATATGTATTCATAGAGCGGAATGGTATTCTAATAACTATGTAATGCTTGAACCCAAAAACAATTGCCCATTCCTTCGAAATAATGTCAAAAACTATGAAGAAAATATCTCCTTCGATAGATGCTTTAAATGTTACAGCAGATGCTTAGGAGTAAAAACTTAGGTGGACTATGGCCTGTACCCCTCACGTTGTGGGAGGAGACCCGAACCCAGCAGTGGGACATTTATGGATTGCGATGAAATAAGTAAACAAATACCTTTAGGCTGCGTGGTTGTATCTCACGGCAGAGAGCCATGGCCTCTCCGCTCTGGAGCTGCAAGGTCGACAGCGGGGCGACCACCTCGCCAATGATCTCGTCGCGAGAATATCTACACCACACAACAACCAGTTATGTTATTACTTCATCTTCCAACGTTAAAATTAGTTACAAAAGATGGATGAAGAGAACTGGACTTGGTACGTTTCTTATTGCTCATGATGATTTATTGATTCTACTCAAGGGTTATCTTCTTTTGACCTGTATTATTCGTAATTTAGAGACTGCTGTAGCTTGGCCATAGTATATCATTCTGAAAAAGACTGTATATTTTACCTCCTGCCTTAATTCTTTCGTCTTCTTCACAGCGAATCTTTTATTTCTCCAACCATTCATTATTACCAGAAGATTCTTGAAGCAAATAAAAGCTACCTGTCAAAGCTGAGGACGACGAAGTGCAGAGTAATGCCAGCGAGCTGGTGCGGGGCCAGTCCATAGAACGTGAAGTCTTCATCATACACTGGGCAGCGAGTCTTGCGCACCACTCTGGAAATTAGGAATTATAAGGATAAACCTCATCCAAAGTGTTCCTTAACCACATAGATATATCTATGATAGATCACCAACTTGCGCTAGCTTTAAGTGATCCATCACGTG
This sequence comes from Lerema accius, assembly GCA_001278395.1. Lineage (NCBI taxonomy): Eukaryota > Metazoa > Arthropoda > Insecta > Lepidoptera > Hesperiidae > Lerema > Lerema accius. Next base: position 71,550 of record LGAG01000057.1, on the reverse strand, counting down.
AAGCAACTGTAGGAACGCTAGAATGAATATAGTATACTCTGTAACATGGGTGCCATAGACCACAGAAACTCGAACACAACAACAGAGCTAGAACAGGAATTTAAGCTCAGCATTTAAATTACCATGAAAAACGGTAGTTCGGCGTGGCAACTTGTGCCATTAGGATCGTCATCTATGGTATATGGTATGGTAAATAGTATGGTAGGTATATGGTGTACAGACCTGGTCTTAACCTTGTGTTGTTTGTCAGGCAGCAATTGCAGCTTGACATAGGGGTCTGGTCCTGCAGGCTCGCGGCCTGGCAGACCCTGGCATGATACCACGGACACCACCAGGGCATTCTTCTCGTTTTCATAGCTGAAATGGAAGGCCATACACTTGTAGCTCTGTTCGCGACGCTTGTTTCTACTATTGTAGAGTCGTACTTACAGGCGTATGTCTTATCTAAAGCATACTTTCGCTGACAGAAGNNATACGGTGTAAACTAATATTGGAATGTCTCTAAAGCCTCCTTTCTTTAAGAGTTAGCCACAGATGAAAGAGAATGATATTTCTTTTTAATACTCTCCGTGACACTACATTTGAGTCATGATCACATCCCACAGGCATTTCTCCAGCTGGGTTAGGGCTTTCCTATATGATATACATAATAATTAGGTACTTTGTTTCTAAAAAATAATACAAAAAAGAACATTTTACATAATATGAAGAAAACGTGAAACTTCATTTCCTTTACTATGTTTTCCTCTCAAGTTAATCTTTCTTTTGTCGTCACATTCTCGTAATACATAATGTCGGTATTATTTCTAAAATAATAAGATCCGCGTTTACGTAACCTGACATGCTCCGTATTGCGGTATTAAAATGGCGTCCCTCGGGAACAAATATTTTTATCTTACGAAGACATTATTTGATTTTACTGATATAACTTTATCATTATGGAAGCAAATATGAATAAAGTTAGAAGTATGTTTCCATAAAGAGGTAATAAAAATGTCAAGTAATATTTAACTCGACATATAATTAGGTTCTTAATAACATATACCTGGTTTCGAAATAACCTATAATAGGGAGGGGAATTAATAATTTATAAAAGTAAAATATGAAGTTCAATTAAAGATAAATTATCTGAGTCAAAAACTGTGGCGTACCTAGTAGTAAGTACTACCTAGGTACTATAGAAATGGGATGTCTATGAGAAACAGAAATCCCAGGCATTATATTACAACAACTACAATGCTCTTATGAGAATAACTTCTAAATCACCTTATACATTAACGGCTGAAAAAAAGCAGAAAATCTGCTACATCGTCTATTACACACACAATGGGAAATGTACAGAATGTAATGAAACAGCGTGCTTTAAAACGTGCAACACAAGACCAAGAAACGTTCTCCTAGAAAATCTCTTTATTACTTCCACTGACGCCAAGGCATCCATATAAACTCATGTAGATCTATAAAAAGGCTTAGGGCGACGATGTTAATAGAAAATAACTCGCGTAACTCGGCCGACTTGGAAAAAAATGATACAAAGTGGATCACAGCATAAAACAAGCTGGCTTGAATTATAAATCATTTTATATGGAGCATTTTTCTGCTTAATGTTTGTGTTATTTCTAAAAATACGAAGTTTAAATGATAAACTTGGAATGTAAGATGCTTTCGTAAGGTCCGGAATTTATACTGACAGTAGAAAAGTCCACGGCTGAAAGTGCCAGGGGTAATTTGTGCCGACTTTAATATTTTGATAAAAGATAGAGACTTAGGTACCTACTTCTAGCTCTTTCAACAAGAAAACAGTAGGTATAGGTACCTAACATATAGTCAGTTATACCTAAACAGGTATAGTAGCTTTACATTATTAATAATACTAAGCTCTTCTACAAATATCCGATGAAAACCCTACATTTAACAAATAAATAATCCAACACAAAATTGCACGAAGATTTTTTTCACGCAATGTTTTACAATTGTAACAAACGACCGACTTCATTTTATTTACAACTCAACTTCAAATGACGAAGTGAGTTTACGAGTTAAACTAAGCCGGCAGTAAAACTCCCCAACCCCCAAACGCCTCCAAACGCCCTTACCGAAGGTCAATAACGAGAGCCGTAAAAAGGATTAACCGATGTGTCTGTTGGATAATAGAATAATGGCGGTGACGCTAAAGAGACAGAGATAGATTTTACGTAATCTGAATCAGTTTTGTCCTCGAGTGAAATCAAATAAGTAATATGTGTTACGCAAAAGGTTAAAGGACAGAGAATGATTTCGGAGTAACTAGGTAGGTAGGTATCTATATTTTAATTTGGAGACTGTCAGCCTTATATAAAAACATCTCATAACACGCAGAAAGTCTGAATTTTAGTCCCAATTAGTTTCTCAGGATTAATTTTAATTCCGAAACAAATCAGACTTTACTACCTGTTTACTCCATGTTCATTGATGTAGTTTAAAAAGCGTGTAATCATTACATTAATACATACGTACTAAATAAATTCATGGAAAATAATATTTAGAATCTGAATTTTATAAAATAGATACTAGCAACCCCTCTCGGCTCCGCCGGCGTAATTTTCCCGTTATCGCAATATTTTTTATTGCTGCTCCTCTCCTATTCATCTTAGCATGATGTTATATAGCTTATATTTTCCTCGATAAATGGACTATCTTTCACTAAAATAATTATTCTAATCGGTCCAGTAGTTCCTGAGATTAGCGCATTCAAACAAACTCTTCAGCTTTATATTTAAAAGTATAGATTTGTGGAAACTAATAAAGATGTACGAGTATACAGAAACCTCATACGATCCAGTGCGATATAAATATGTAGCTGCACATGACTTGTTGCAAGAATCCAATCATTGTGACATCGATGCACTTGACGATGCCTTAGAATTATAGTAACAATATTTATAACCATTAATAAATAAAATATAAGCTAGTAGTTAAACTTCCGACGACTCAAAAATACATACAATTTTCAATCATAATTTTACAGGTTTACAAATTCAATACTCTTCCGAATTAAGATATTCTATTTTTGATATAAGTAACTCATTTCTCGTTCTTGCATGACCAAAATAAAGGAAAGTATTTTGGAATATTCATGGTACGAGTATGATATTTGGGACGTTTCGTAATACTATTACCATAACAAATCAAGACAGAACCGACTTGAATTGTACTGAGTCTGTATTAACCTATTTATTTATTCATTGGTTGGTCGCTACCAACAGAGTAACAAGCTTAGGTCACAGACCAAAAAATATATAGATGCAGTCTTCGGAACAAAGAAGCGGAGTAGGAAAAAACATAACGTGAATAACAAATGATAACGTTTCCCGGTACATTTCTCGGCAGATGGTGACAAACGTCAGATCGTAAAGAAAAAGAAAAAAAATTACCTCACTTTTGAACACTGAAATATTAAATTTTTTAGTCTGAGGCCACAAGGCCTTGCTAGTTACCTTTTAACATTAATAAAGAATTTAATTATAAAGACAGTTTCAACACGACTTACAATACATTAATAGTACTTATTAATGACGTTGAAGAGTATATTTTTTTGGATAGTGTCGGCATTTTTATTAGAATATTTCTAGACATTGCATTCAGAAATTGTTATTTTTCACTTATGTAGATAGTACAAGCTCTTAGTCTACAACTTTTAAAAGCATTACAATGTTTCATCTGATATAAGTTTTATAACCCTTCAGCGTTCAGATCTAGGACGCAGAGTCCTTGACAGAAATGCACCTGTCAACCTCAATTCACCAAGGTTACCTGAGTAACCAACAGTAACCAACAAAGTACTTTAATCAATTACCTGCCTCTTTTACGTATTACTGTATAGGTACGATAAGGCCGAATGGTTTCATGATTAATTTATTCAAAACTGTAATAATAGTTAGTCAATCGAATGAATGTAGCTTATCTAATGAGTGCGATATAAATAATTATTTTATAGTCGCATCTACAGCGCGATGTAGGAGTAAAACATACGTTGAGATCTTTGGAGAGTTAAAAAAAAATACTACAATAAGCCTTAAGCTATTTAAAAATATGTCTAAAATAGTAAAAAAAAATAATAAAAGTTTTTTGTAAATGTGTTTTTAATTGGGATGCAGGAATTCCCAAAGTTACTGTTAATGGAAGTTTTATTTGGATACGATTTTAGGGTTAATAATAATTAATAATATGTTAATTTTAACGTCTTTAGAGCTGTAAAAGATTTATAATGTTTATTATTTAAGCATTTTTTAAAACGTGATTTTTATTAACCGTTTTAATGTATCTTAACCATCAAAGGTCTGGCGACAGTTGACACGCACGGCAATATTTGTGAAATATGATTTTAAAATTGTACTTTAAATATTTACACTTGGAATAAAAATGGACAAGGACGTTTGGAGGGTTAATGTTCAGTTCAATGTCAAAAGTTTGTTATATCGTTCGCTGAAGTATCTACAGATTTTGTTATACTTATAACTCTTTATAGCGAAACATTTAATTGGTGTTTAGATGGCACAGTAGTATTTCATTGTAATTCACAGTTTTTATACTGTACTCGTATGTTTCAGAAATAAATAAAAATATAGAAAAAGAAATAAATAGCTCGGCTGCAACGACAAGTCTGTTTCAGGCAAGTTCAATCGCTAGCGGGTGGTAGACGAGGGCCAATTCTGCTAATTTAATTGACAAATGCTTAAATCATTTTTCAGTTGTGTCTCGACCGAATAATTTGACAAGTGTATAATGTATTTAAGGACGATATTATTCAATTAAAATATTATCATCTTATCAATAGAACAATTTACTATTGTCTATTTCAATTTTTGTATCTGGAATTTAAGAAACGTTTAACCGACTTCAAATATTGGATTAGAGACTTACAATATATTTTGAGATCGGTGTAGACTATCACTGTCGCTGCCGCAGGCCTCAAAAGAAATTGTAAATTTCTCATTCGTTAATTGAGATTTATATCGATGCTCTATCAATGATAAAGTATTTTTTTACCGAACAAACAATTCGTCACTATTCATGACCATTTAACCACAATTTCACTATGACCATGTAACCACCATCATAATAGAGATATTATATTCAAGTTAGCAGAATAGGGTGGTCTTAGCCCGAAGCGATATTGATTTTGCGGTCGGCTCGACATATTCACGTGGATACGTCAATGTTCCACATCGTGACCCGTCATAGCTTCTCGGATTACTGTCCGCCCACTCAGATGCTTACGAAATTATAGGTAGAAAGAGGTATTTCTTCTATGAGACAAAAGATTCGTTGTTTACTGTTCTTGAGACGCAATAATGAGAGAATTTAATGCCATTAAGTATTACTTCACATAAAGATTGACTGACTCAGATAATTTCTACTGTGGACGTTTCGAACATTGATTTTGACGGCGTATTAAGTCTTACCTACTGCTTATGCAGTTATAGTTTACCTCCCTCTTATCGAATAAGAAGGTCAGCTTATAAATCTGGTCGATAAGTTTCATCGATTAAGAAATTATTAAAATACAATTTTATAATAAATCCGAAGCAGAAAGTTATTTATGTTATGATGCAAAATTTTTAATGTTATTGATTTTTCTTTTTTTGTTTATTTTTTTATTTCTGACCAAATATTTTTTTTGGTATTTACTTTACCATACCTACTGATAAACCGTTACATCCCTTAATTGTATATACTGTACCGTATTATATCAACAAATTCATACTTCGAGTAAGGTAAAGTGGGGTAAGACTAACACACGGGGCAAGACTAACACTGTCTATTATCTCGATATGCACTTGAAGAATCGACATGTGTGTGTTTTAGCCGAGAACATTTACGTTTGTCCTATCTTACAGACTGGAAGAATTTCGTATTTAAGCTATACGTATCGAGATAATAGACAGTGTTAGTCTTGCCCCGTGTGTTAGTCTTACCCCACCTTACCTTATACCAAATAACTAGATAAGCGACATCAAAACGGAGACATTTGACAACAAAAGCTCGCCCTTATCACAATCAATCTTTGAGTGAATCCCTTCATTGAAAGTCCCGAGCCGTAGCCATCGATTGATTGGCACATTTCCAGGAGCGATGACCTTTCAAATAACTGAACTCTATGAATACTCTACACAATCTGTGTTTATTCCTCACAAAGAAATCTTTTCCGAGTTTACAGTACCTTGACCTTTTTAAAAGCGTTATTATTTACTTGTTAAATATCTCGTTATTTAACTTAAATTGTGAATCAACTTTTGATACTGATGAAATTTTAAATTTATTTTGATGAGACCTATTATAATTGGTTGCTATTGCTAGTTAGTTTAAAAAGTATCTTAAATTATACTTTTTTTTTGATGATACGAGTATTTTAAATTGAAAATACATCGCTACATATCTAAGTTACCTACTCCGAATCGGAATAAAGTACAAGATACATCACATATTAACACGTAATTCTCCCATATCGATCTCAGTATGGGTAATATAATTTTCAAACTACAAGACGGTGCCACCCGACACGTTCTCATCAAATGTTCATCGAGCCAGTATTCACATACATTGTCTTGGATCGAACGCTCTCTAGGTAGAAGGGAATTTTTCATGAGCTTAGCCAGCTGTTCTCAAAGTGTAAGTAGGTGCCGTGAACCCGTGACATCGACAAATTCCAATTCAAAATTTAAAATATTTGTTTTGTCTTAGACATTAACAGCTCACTTATCGAACGTCAAAACAACGTTAAAAAAATTAAATTGCTTAATAATTTCTCAGTGCGACTTGGGGACGATAACGACACAAATGCAAGACAGCGATCGTATTTGCAAAAATCACCCTCAACCCTTATTTAAATATTGGCAGACACAAATTAAATTATCTAGTAACATTCTAATGTTAAGACGCCAAAATATTACCAAACCTGATTGCACCGCGCTCTGAAAAAGATTGAGGACCTCTGAGCTAATCTAATATTTAAGTCTAACTGCTGAATTGTTGTAATTTCATTGCAGGTAGTGTAACATGTTAGGTAGCGACCGTTATGTCATATTATATATGTCAGGGCTGACGGTATTAGGAATTCTCTTGAAATTGAATTGGCCACTTACTTTTTAAGGAATCCTCGAATGAGTAGGATGTATAAGTATATTTGATACTAATTGTCCGTCATAAAGCACGGGTCTTTCCTCATATTAGAGGCTACCACACTGCTCCAGTTTGGATTAGTGGAAAGGTTAGTGGCCAACCTAGATATCGGAAGGTTTAATGCCACTTGAAGTCCTACGACATACTGTTATTTATGAAAATTACTAACTTACTGTTGTCTAAAGTTAACATCCAGGACAGACGTCTCAACGTGCCTTTCGAATAACGGAAGTGTTTAAATTTTGCTGCTAGCGGTCACCCATACATTTTCCGACTACGCCTGCAGTTGCTTAATTTCGTCGATCATTTAAGATCATCCAGTCCGCTGAGCTATGAACGCTTCTATAATATGCCTTTCGCAGAGAGACGTAAGCATTGGACGACTAATGTGTTGATTTATACTTAACCTACTTTACCTTTCCGTATTAACTTACTTTTCCCCACTTAACTCTAATAAACTATAGATTCTTGAACCTAAAAATCCATTTCCTGAGTACGTATTTATCTCCGTTTTTAAAACACAAAGATCTCAACTTTAGTATAATCTTTTAACAGCATTACGAGGTAGATAGGTTATATAAACCGGTCGTAAGTAATCATCCAATTTTGTTCGCCATTTTATTTAAAGTTTAACAATAATGTCTGGAAGTAAGCACCTACAAAATGAAAGGCAGGTGTCTTTCGTTAAAAAGCAATTACATAGGGTACTCTGCGGGAATTAGAAGGTTTATCTCTTTTTATATTTACCTCAGTACGGTCGCCGTAATACGTCCTATAAAATTCCCCTTTAGTTCTTATCCGCATCCTTAAATGATCGTATACATTTACCGCTCTTTATGGGTTGTCTGGACGAAATGAAAATACATAGTTCGTTGAAATCGATAGACCGCATATAAAAGTTTATAGGTACCTCGTTTTTTTCGTCGTGATATAAAAGGTAAACAATCTTGGCACTACTTTTATTCATTTCATTAATTAAAAAAAATATTTAGAAGTGTAAGGAAATGTATTTTAACATTAAATTATTGTTTATTCTTTAATTTTTTTTAATTACGATAATTACAATAAAAAGACACTGTAAGATTGTTTACCTTTTATGTCACGACGAAAAAAATGAGGTATACATTCATCTACCATTAACACTGTACTCTCAATTTTTTAACCTAAGTTGTGATGTAGATTAGAGAGTACTTGTGATGAAGAATGGTGAACAGTTTCAACCGATCAAAATAGTTTCATTTTGTAATACCTCGTGTAATTTTGCTAATAGAAAAGTATAAGGTATCAGGAGCAGTTTTCAAGGGTTTGGCCAAAGCAGACAGCACACAGGGCCCTTGCAGAGGACCCCCAAACTCTTGGGGCCTTAAAACTTGCTTTCTTCAATTTCGTGTATTCCAAGGGCCTTGCCTTGCCTTAATAATAGTAATATTTTTTTTAGAGTCGTCAACTTAACATATTTGGTCGCGGCTGCCTACTTTATCTACCACAAAAAAAAATGAAAAAGATTATCATCTTTTTTTTTATCTATCGATAAAAAAAGGAAAAAAGATACAGAAAAAGTGTGTGTGACGACCCATCAACATCAAGCTACTCACGAAAAAAAATATTCTTGATAGTAATAAGTGGAAAAATATGTACCTAAGTACTAGCTATCCCGCACTATAAGATGGAGCTGTTTCTACGTGCAATCTCCAATTTTTTTTTCCACTCACCGCAACTTAAAGTGCAGATCTCCGAGGCGTCCATCAGTAGTATCAGGTTCCTGGGTCTTCGGTTTCTCAGTAGCAGTGGCATCAGCCAGTTCCTTACTAAGAGGAGCTGGTTCCGGGGCCGTCGGAGTACGCGGGCTCGTCCCTCCAGACGTCTGGATAGAAAATACCTGACCATAACGAAACTATGCTGATATATAGGTTATAAATAAATAATGCTACACTGCTAAAAACACATAGATTACTTAAGATTTTCTGTGTTGCGGGAGCAATGGATACCACAAGGGGCACACATCCAGACCGAGTTTAAACTGTTCGGTAATTTAAATTTCGAACTTCCTATGAATTGTTCCCGGGACTCCTTGAAAAGCGCGGCAGTCTGGCATGGTATATATTGCGACATTTTTATCGTCAAATCTACCTATTAAATTACTAGCACGTACCTATTGCATACTTACAGACATGCCTATTAGGTACTTCCACGGAGGCATTCTACTAATGAGCAATAGTTACTTAAATACACCACAAAATGTTTATTAAATGAAGTCCAGTTGTTCAGGAAATTCAGTGAAATTCAGACGTAAAATTACAAAGCCAGACATTACTTAGGTAAATAATAATAATTTATATGTAGTATAAATGTGTGCATCAACACAACGAGTAGGGTGTACAATACAACATTTGCTTAGCCTAGAGTCACAGACCAAAAAATATACTATAGACGCAGTCTTCTGAAGAAACATAACTTTAATAACAAATGATAACGTTTGTCGGCAGACCATGCTCAGTAACATATGTCAATCCATAAAAAAAAAATTACCTACCTCACTTTTTTGTTCTGTACACTGAGTCTATCATTTTGGCCTCAACTTCGAGTATTTATGTAATCAGTTATACATTTATTTTTTTGGCATTAAGTTCTTTTCCAACTTTTTAGTTCTTATTTATTCACCTGATTCTGCGGCGGAGTTGGTGGTTGCGGCGTTGTAGCTGCAGGAGCTGTGGGCGCGGTAGGTGATGGTGACTTGCGCAGGTAGTGGGTAGCAGACCCCGGCGACCGCACCGCAGTCGCACGACGCGGCGGCATGAACACCATCTCCGGGCTTCGTTTACCGCCCGGGGTCTCCGCTATATCGACTATGTAAAAAAAATATATAGGGCCTGTTGGTGAAAGTCCACCTTAAATCGGTGTTTGGATTTGGAAGGAAATCTATTCTCAGTTCTTTCTAGGGAATATGTAGGAGGATGGAGGAAGGACACTTATAGGCTTAAATTTAGTGTGTCTGCATTACTTAACAGTTATAGAAAGTTGAACTCTTCGTTATATTAGTTATATAGGTATATACCGATATTTAAATTTTTTTACCTTAATTTCATTTGTTTGTTAGCGTAACACGCCATTTTATCACTTAATTATTTGTTTAGGTACATTTAATTATAAAACACTTGGGAGTACCTGTTTATGCCATTATAATTAAAAAAACATTATAGCTATAACTACTTTTTGTAGTAAAAAATGCCAATCAGCAATTAGTGTATCTACATTTCAGGTTTTATTATCTTTTCAACGTTACTCTGGCTCCTCGTCTATTTATTATATTTCAGCAATTATGTATGATTCACTGTCACCAACATAAAGAAAAAAACCTGAAACCGCACTTTCAAACCTGCTCTCTCCTACTGGCACTAGACTACTCCCTGATGAGGACTTCCAATCCGGAAATCGTGCGGCCATCGTTAGACCTTTTTTTACATTTATTATAGGACTTTGTCACTGAGCGACCATATCGTCCCGTAAAGACAACACACAAGCCTACAATGACAGACAATTAAATTAATGTTTTGCAAGTGCCAAACTAGCCATCCTGCACAGCACTGTAGCCTCCCCCGACAAAGGAGGGGGAAGTAGACTTAAAGCACCTAAGTTAATTCACCTGGGTCACAAAAAGTGCACTTAATTGACCTATTGATGCTAGGTGAATAAAGTCTACTTTTTGTCAATGGCCACTAAAGAAAATAATAGAAATTGACGTGACTGTCACCTCATTGACATAGGAGAGGCCAGGATGCTGTTCATGCGATGATGCTGTTCAGATAGCTTTTAAAAAACTAATGCAGTAACTTACACAATTTGTCGAGGATGGCATTCTTGGCGTTGCCAACCCAGCAGGTGCAGGCAATGATGACGATGACGATCAGCGCCGCCACCAGGTACATCAACGGCCAGTTGGTTTTATCAGGACCTGATGACAAACATCATCATCAGACAGGAGTAGCTTGCGGGAGTTTTCAAGTAATAGTTTGGTATTTACGTGCCTAGGTAATCATCTTATAGAAAAAAGTAATAATTAAAAAAATAATTAATTAAAAAAAAATTGTTTGGCAATTCAGCACGGAAATGCTGCTGGCATTCTTGGTATGATGTCAAGCTTAATTTTTTTTAGATAATACATAATAGTTATTTTCTGTCATTATAATTTAAGAAAATAAAAAAACGGGGGTCTTCAATTTCTTTCATTCTTGTAATATTAAGTTTAAAATTTGAACTGCATTGTATAAAGAATTCAGGCGAAACAATGAAGATGCCACTGAAATTCAAAGCTTAGATACTTTTGGTTGAGTGCAATACAGACACTTTTTTATTTCCATTTTAAAAAGAAAAGGCTTCGCTTTCTTTGACACGGTTCGGCAAATACCTAAAATCAATGTTTCTAAAGCTTCTAAAATAAACCAGCAGGGACTGAAAACTTTGGCCTATTTCCAAAATATACCTCTACAGTATATCAAAAGGTTGAGTCTCGGTATTCGGTCCGTCTAGCGTCTCAGAAAATAGAACAGACCCGAAGTAACTTAGAAATAGGCCCAAATAGAATTACAGCTCGAATATTTCACCCAATTTACGAGAGAATAGGTTACCTACCTATTCACTCGTGCTCTGCTCGTGCTATTTACTTCATGTGAACAGATTCGAGCTAATTTTCGCCACTCATGAAAAACGATACGTTTTAATTAATCTGGCATCCTTTTGACACGAGTAGGCTTATGTAGGTCGATCAATAGCTTCACAATTTTTTATCAATTTTGCCTATATCATCTTAAAATTATGTCTCTATAATCGGTTTGCGGAAAACGACATAACAGCATTTTAGCAACATTAAACATTTATACTTTTTAGTGTCTGTAGGTAGTCATTTCGAAGTAAGCTCAAGAAAGGATTCAATGAAAAGGTCGCCACTTTGATAGACAGATACGAGTAGGTGTTTAACCGTAAATCGCGGTTAATTATAGAAACATCAATAACGGTAATAGCTTTACTATCATCTTTCATGACTATTATACCTAACGTAACCAGAGGCGGATCGTGACTCGGGGGCCCTATTTTCTATGGTGACAGAAAAGTTATATTATTATTATTAGTTTTTGTTTATTTTGTACTTCGAAGAAAACTATGATCAAAATTGCGTCGGGTGATCTGCGGGGAATTAAATTTTACCTTAAACTACGATTCGTCTATTATTTTTAATAGGGACTGGGGGCCCTTTGCATCCACGGGGCCCTGGGCTGAAGCCTAAAAAGCCCTTAAGTAGNNNNGCCTCTGAACGTAACGGTACATTATGAATGTTATAAATAGAACTGACAATGCGTGAAACAGATTAACAACGACTGTATAGTGTGGATGACGTCATTCGTGGCTATGACAAGTACAGCCTTTTAGAAAACTAACGGAACATTCGCTTTTTCAGCCAGTATTTTAAAAGCATAATTGGGGGTCCGTTTCACATATTCATGAGACGAAAATTTCTCATGATTTTATCCGCTTTCAAGGTTTTACACCGAGTGTGATTAAACCTGAATTTATTAATGCTAATAATTAAAACTTTAGCGGGGTTGTTACTGAATATTATAATGTAAAAGTCGGTTTTGTGTGTATATAAATTCCTTTTTATGGGCTCATTTAAATAAAATTCAATAATCTAATATTTAATTTACGGTTTGACAATACGTTTTTAAACTTTTATCATCGTGACAATTACCTTAACATTAAATTATAACAAGTAATTACGATTTTACTATGTTCTTTTAAATACGCTTATATAAAAACATAATGGAAATGAAAACTTATTCAGAGCCTAAAAAGCCTATGAAAAATATATTTACACAGTTTACTAGCGGGAATAAATTGAAACGTCGAGTTGCGGCGCGGGACGCCATTACATTTGAAACGACTAATAAAATACTCTTT
>LGAG01000057.1:38001-57468 GCA_001278395.1 Lerema accius | reverse complement strand
AAATAGTAGGTATTCATAGTTCATACAGCGATGTTTGAACTTTAGTTATAACAGCCGTAAAGATAACAATTAATAATGACCTGTCATACTGTAATGTTTGCCAAATGTTGTTCAAAATGTTGTTTATGATAATTATAAAAATATAGATCTAAAAAACATTATTAAGATATAGTAATAATTGATCAAATAGCCTTGATTTAAGGACTCTGAAATTATTATTACAAACTAGTTTTCCGACCGCGGTTTCGCATGCGTGGAATTCCGTTATATCGTGCGACTTTTTCGCAAAAAAAGTATCCTATGTCCTTTCCTAAGTTCTGTTCTATCTTCATACCGGATTTCATCAAAATCGGTTCAGTGGTTTAGGCGTGAAAGCGTAGCAGGCAGACAGACAGACAGAGTTACTTTCGCATTCATAATATTAGTAGGGATAACCTTTATATGTAGTAATCAGTATAATAAAAAAAATTAAATAACAGGGCATTTCCAATAGAAAACCGAAGCAAGGAGGGTGTAATTCAATAGTTACTTAAAGCTATGCGTTGTCCGGTGACTCAATTACATTGCAATACAAATCGACTCGATAAGTCAGCTTTCTTGTTATTCGTATGACTCACACTAAGTATTAATCGATACAAAAACTTATTTTACTAGGACCACAGACCCATAAAAAAATAGACTGAGCCATCGAGCCGAAAAGTGACGAACGTTAATATGTAGCAGTTCCACCATATGAAGCCCACCGCTCTGTAGTATAGGGCGAGCGAGTGACCGATTTTTGTGCGACACTTATTTAGTAGCAATTACAAGTAAAATAAAAACATTTTTTTTTATAACAAGCTTTCATTACTTGTTAATAAGAAAAAGAACTAAAAAGTTAACAACTGCATAATTTCAAGTCCCTAATGGTAACCGTTGAGGAGTTCAATCGTCTGAAGCCAATCCTGGTAGCAATATCACATCATGCTTATTATAATATGAATTGTCATCAGGACTGGACTAGTGTGAAAAATTTTAGCTCAATCGGATAACGGGAAGTGGATGAAATTCAGCTTGCAAGATTTCATTACAAACACCGGGTGACTGGGTCATTGAAAAAAATTAAAAAACAAATCTGAAGTGAGCATTTAGCTATGGAATTGAAGGAAAATATAGTTTATAATTATAGTTTATACGGATGTGTGTAGGTTAAAGTGAGTGGGCAACGAAACTTGACTCATAAATCCGATTATAGCTACGCTGGTACTTTTCATTGTTCGCTTAATACGGTAAAATTAGTTCTGCTTTGTATCCTTTAATTAATATTAATCAAACTGTACAGAACCTAATTCAAATTACACTATAATTAAATTAACCTAGTCCATTTTCGAAGATTGAGTCATCTTGCGTTCCCTATTCGAATTATTAAACGGTTTTAATTAGCTTGCCCTGTTTGTTTTTTAAATTTGGAATAATATTTATTAGGGTTTTTTTTAATAAAAAAAACGTAAGTAGACAAGGGAATGTAACTTATAAACCTTCATTATTTTGGTGGCGTAGACAAGTGCTACACAACCGCTACGCTCGTAGCTAGGAGCCTACACCAAAGTGCTACGGACCTACGCCAATAAATTGTTAATTCGATTTTGTAAGAAGCAAATAAAAATTTCTAGAAAACCTAAATTATTATCTTTTAGTTTAGATCTTCTAACTTATTATATGTTAAAAGAATTTTGTATGTGTAAAAATAGATTACACTTTGTGACTTGTATGAAAATTATAAAATTCTCTCGCTTCAATATCCCTACCTACGAGTAGCTTACGATGCTTGAAAGGTTTAATAGTCAATCAAGATATAAGGTAAGGTGGGGTAAGACTAACACACGGGGCAAGACTAACACTGTCTATTATCTCGATATGCACTTGAAGAAACGACATGTGTGTGTTTTAGCCGAGAACATTTACGTTTGTTCTATCTTACTGACTGGAAGAATTTCGTATTTAAGCTATACGTATCGAGATAATAGACAGTGTTAGTCTTGCCCCGTGTGTTAGTCTTACCCCACCTTACCTTAGTTTAATCTAAATTTAAGTACCTAGTCATATATTTACAAGATTAATTACACGCTTTAATTACGCTTAAAATTTTATACAACCAGATTGGTTTTTATATTCTTAAATTATATCTACAGCTTACTATGCAAAAGTAAAATTAATTACGTAGGTTATACACAGACTATAATATACCATTACTACATACATACTCGTATATTCTATATTAAATAACTATGTGACTCAAACAGTTAAAGGAAGCCATGTCTGATTAATCTTTTCAACTGCCTCTAAGAAGTGCGTTCGATAAAACAGTTTATTTATAAAAATGTGCTTGGCATTCACTCCCACAAGAAAAAAGTCATATGTAGTTTTAACCCGCTAAGTATTTTGACCATTTAGGAATATGTCTCGTTTCATTTGCATTGCGAAAGAGCAAAAGAATTAACGTTAAAATATAACATTCAAGTCTTCGATAGTTAACATATCTTTAAGTCTATGATATGCGTTGTTACTAACTGGAAATTTGTTTTCCATTGAAGTCTTTATTGATTTCCCAATCTATATTTAGATATCCAGCGCAGATTTCTTCTTAGAATATACTTAACTTAGGCACAAAATAAAATACCTTTATGAACGTTTAACGGCGATTTTCTTTTAAAATTATAATAGTCATAAGATACATTTGTAATACCTACAGAAGATCAAAGTATGTATCTCATGCTTAATTCAGATTTCATTAATTCATTTCATTTTTCATAATTTAGTTTGAAGAGAATTTAAGAGTAGGTATGACACTTAACAGTATTTTTTTATGTTGAAAATTAAATTAAGATTAACATACCTAAGCTTATAAAATCATACAAATGTATATTTCTATACGACAGAAACTGCGCATTATCTTTCGGAGCAAATCAAACCGGATTAAGCTGGCCTTATCCGGGAATTCATCTCTAGATACGACAAGATAGATCCTTAGAATTCTCTAATAGATAAATGAAACTGTACGAGATATCTTACTTGATTTCCTGACTGATTCAATGATGACATCTATGTCTGCCGAGGGCATCTGATCATCGTCTAGCATCTTCATCTTGATAGCCCCTGGCAGGACACTGCTTGACACCGACACCTTGATGCTTTTACTTCACAATTGTCCTTAATACCTTTCCTTTTTATTTTAACACGCAAAATACGAGAGCACAACAGGCTGTTGTCTGTACTGCACTATCGATTCGGCTGAGGAGACTACCCGCGCGTGCGTGAAGCCCCTCGCTTTAATTACCACGCATGCGTACTTGGATCTTTTGAATCCTGCCGCCATTTCGTTGCCGGAAAGACGTCACGCGGTAGTTGACAGCAATATGGCCGCTACGCCCATTTCCGGCTTCGCGTCAACTTGGCTTGCAATATATTGTTGGGCGCCAGTTTTTAATAGACATCAGATGATCAGCAAATGAAGCTATCTTAGCTATCCATGGTACTTCGATTAGTTTAGTTTGAATTACCTAGCTCCAGTTTTTTATAAGTGTATCTATAGTCGTAAACATAATCCTTATGGTTTTGTCTTCCCCATTTTTTGTTATAGTATACCATATCGCGATCACTTTTCTGTAAAATAATCTTACTTGGAGAAGAGACATTTTTTGCTAAGTACTGTTACAAGCGATGGGGTATTTATGGGACCTTAATTTGAAGTAAATAATCGACGTGGTAGTAAGTGATATCCTTCGCCCATGGACAACACAAAACTAAACCATCACCAATTACTTGCGGTGTAAAATGAACGCATTTTCATTATCATTATTGTATATAGTTTCGCTAGTAATGCTTCGCTAATTCTTAACTTTAAAGGGGATGTAAATTGTCCTACTTAATACAAAAAAGATCTTAGAGAAACAAAAACAAAGAAATAGATGTTATAAATTATTTTTATTGAAAATCGTAAATAAATTTACATAAAATATTAATAAATATCCTTACATCACAATGTACGTGTACAGTGTGCTTGTGTGGCAGCGAGGCTGCGCGTGGTACATCGAATGTGTGAGTGAGTGTGGAGTGAGTGTCTAGTAGCCGGCCAGCTCGGCGAAGGTGGAGTCCATCTCGTCAGCCAGACTCTTGTACCGGTCCTTGTTGATGCCCAGCTCATCTGCACCCAAGAAACCACATTAGAAACACGTAAGGAAGGATCCTGGTGAAACTCTACGGTTTAGCGTAATATGTTTTGCAGACGAGTTATACGATGACTCAATAACCGACAAACGAGTAGACAGGATGAGATGGAAAGTTAACATTGTTGCCTATGAATGTTAACAGTCAGTAACACCAAAAACATATTCGATGCTACCATTGTCTACTAAGATAACTTAAAGAAGTACTAGGTTCCCAGCCGAAATCGGGGTCTTCGAAGTGGAATGTGCCAAGAAGTAAGTATCAGAAAATCTGCTTGTTATAGTCTTTAAAATTTCGTCCATGAAATTTTTTAACCAATTCAAATAGCTCGTCTCTATAATCTAGAAGAAATAAGTAAAGTCATGATCATGATAGCATTAATAATTTTGTTATAATCCGTTTAATTGGAAATTTATCGCAAAAGCTTATAGCTTTAATTAGAATTTAGGTTCATATTTATTTGATTAAAAAATAAAATATACCTTTGAAGCATTGTTCCGCGGCGGTAGCAGCAAAGCATAAGACATTAGTTACAACACAGAAAGCAGGACTCAAGGCAATGGTACTTAGAGGATTATCAATGATAATTCTCGTAATAAAGCAAATAATCCTACGTCTAACACTGACAATCCTCTAAATAAAGATGAAAAGATTAAGGTACATTAGAAAGAAGTAGAAATTAAAGCGATAACCTAAATTGGAGGACTAATTTTGGGGCATTTCGGCAATAATGGACGGCTTAAAATTACACGTTCAATTGGGGTGACTTCGATAATTGTTTTTTGCTCAAAAGGTAATCTAAAATGGGTAAAAGGTGTAAACGGACGGAAATGTCTTAAACTAAGAACTAAGGGTAGTTAGTATCCTGTGAGCTCGGCGAATGTGCCATCCAAGTCATCGCAAATCGCCTTGTATTTCTCCTTCTCGTTGAACAATGCGTCTGTAAAATTTGTTATTAGATAATTTTACGAAAGAAATTTAGTTTCGATTGAAAGTTGAGAGAGAACAATTAAGTCAGTTTTATTAGAATTAAATTAGATGAAAAAGCTTAAAGAGAAGTAACATTCAGTTTTAGTTCAATTGTTAGAAAATTCCTTTTTTTACTTAATTTTAGATCTTCTTTTAGTTTCAAAAACCATTATTCGTAGATTACAAACCTCTTTCTGCAATGCTCATAAACTAAACAATGAATAACTGATTTACGCTCGTCTTTTATTTTTAATTGGCGAGGATTTTAATCAATTATTTAGTTGGTCTTTGTTGTAGTTGCACCAGATACATCTTCATTAATTTCATAAGGTTTGTGAATACTTCTTTTAATTTGTGAGGGATTGTTATTATTAAACGATACGTACCTTCGAGCCTGTCGACTTCCTTCTGCAGTTTCTTGACGGTCTTCTCGGCGAACTCTGCGCGCGCTTCAGCTTCCTTGAGCTTCGATGTGAGGGTCTTCAGCTGCTTTTTGAACTCTTCAACGCGCTGGTTAGCCTTTTCTTCTGATACTTCCAGAGATTTCAGGGAGTTACCTACGACCTGTAT
Source organism: Lerema accius (assembly GCA_001278395.1). Classification (NCBI taxonomy): domain Eukaryota; kingdom Metazoa; phylum Arthropoda; class Insecta; order Lepidoptera; family Hesperiidae; genus Lerema; species Lerema accius. Next base: position 51,723 of record LGAG01000057.1, on the reverse strand, counting down.
TGTAAGGTAGTCAGAAGTACTTAAAACAAATCAAATAAAAATACGCCTGAATTTAATTGGCAACATTGCCAAACGGATTAATATTATATCGTGAGATATAGACACTTATAAAAGAGTAGTACTGTAACCGGCAATTTGACTTAATTTTAATTTCATAATCTTACTTTTCCATATGTTGTAAATAAATAATCAAATCTTTCAGTGAAAGAGTTACCTTCAATTCTTCTTCAAGTTCTGAGATCTTGGCGTCACCAGATTTGACACGGTCCTCAGCAACTTCAAGCTCGTCTTCAACGAAGGCCAGCTTGCGTGAAACCTGAGACAAATTAGTCCATCTTATTTATCATAATTTCTTTCCAACGTTTGGTATTCTATTATATCTATAGATTATATTTAAACTACTTTTATTTTGATGACCTTTTAGTCCTTAAACGATTCTAAAATCATAAGTTAATGATGTCAAGCTCTTTAACTTTTATTTTCTTATCTTTTCCTGTCAGAGGTAATCCCAAAAACATAATTATTTCCGGTGCTTACTATAGTTTAAATGACAATTTCCTTTTTTAATTAACGACATGAATGAGTTACCTCGTCAGATTTGCCGTCAGCGTCTTCAGCGAGCAGACGGGCCTCCTTCAGTTGGTTGGTGAGCTGGTCCATGCGCTCCTCGTCTTGTTGTGCTCTGTTTTCCAGTACTTTGCACATACTGGGGAAAATAGTACAAGTTTAGTACTTTGATCTACTACACAAGTAAAGCGACATACATCTATATACACATGAGTGTTTTGGCTCAAAAGGAGACGCTGATTAGAAGAATTCATAATCCGTAAAATGACGATTAAATGAATATCTTATTGGATTGTACTTAAGGTACAAATTGCGTTATAGGAAGTCTGTTTTAAGCTATTTACCGGTTGTTCTCATCAGCAGACTGCTGGGCCTCGAGCAGTTTCTGCTGGGCGGTGCCGGACCTCTCCTCGGACTTCTCCAAGTCCTCCTCAATTTGCTGGACCTTCCTGTTGAGGGAAGCGACCTCAGCCTCGGTGGCGGTCAGCTGCTTCTCCCTCTCTTCCAGGTCCTTGTTGGCCTGCTCCAGTTTGTTCTTGTTGAGGATGAGATCTTCCTCTACCTGGGCGAGTTTCTTCTGGAGTTCACGGACTTCCTCGTTTACCTGGAATGGAAAATGGTATTGATATTGACTATCAGTTAGTACTGCTAATGAAGGTTCTTAAGAACACACAGATAAAATATACATACACCCACACATCCAGACTTGTTACAACTTCTAATCCATACTGGATTACGATGATGAATCCCATTAGCCATCTGGCATGGTAACAATTATCCCACATGGGCCGTAAATTTTTATTATGGTTAATGGTGGTCAAGGTGAAGGGTTACCTTCTCGGCACGGAGGTTGGCATCCCTGGCCTGCTGCTCGCAGGTGTCAGCCTTGTCCATGGCATTGTCCTTCTCCAGCTTCATCGCCTGCATCTTCTTCTTGATCGCGTCCATGGTGGCGGTTTTGTGTCTTTACGGTCCTGTCGAAATAAATACGCCTGGAACCAGAAAAAAGTTGGTTATTAAAATCAGCCTGATGCAATTCGTTTTAACATTAATTAACAGTCTAATTTTTGGAATAATTAACTACTACAGTTATATGCAACATTTAGGGAACGCCTACTTTTCTTGGTTTTATCCAACTGTGCTGGAAGGACGCTGATTTTTTCGAGTCATCATTTCTTTGACCCTTGAGGAAATTCAACAATTCATTGAATTTGTTTTCATTGTGAGACATTTATTATATCCACCGACTTATGTTTATATGTCTGTGATTTTAAAATGTAATTTTAGCAGTCAGCATTTTTGTTTTTCTTTTAATGATAGCTTGTTGAATATACTGCGAATTTGGAACCTACACTACGAAAGATGACATTGACAATATACCCAAGTATTTTCCGATCGTCTGATGAATAAGCAATCGCGCTGTATTTTGATTGATAACAGTCGCCTACTATATTTTGCAACTTGAGAGACGATGAATTGTGATTTTTCTGTTTAAAGGTCGCATACTTTTTGATGTTTATCTCAGTGATCGCAGTAGTTATGATATTGTCATGTTCACTTATTCTAATACTAGACGATACCCGCGGCTTTGCCAGCGGAAGAGTAGAATTCATCCTAAGGGAACCTCTAAACGGGATAAAATCTATCCTATGTCTTATTTCTGGATCCAAACTACCTGTGTGCCAAATTCCAGCTTAATCCGTTCAACGGTTAGAGCGTGAAGGAGGGACAAACATCCAAATATCCAAACATCCTTACAAACTTTCACATTTATAATATTAGTAGGATATGTATCTTTATATTCACCATAATAATATTATATTTCTTTCGCTTGCTGTCTTATCTAGAAAAGTTCTGTAATTGACACCTAAATTATGTATTGTATTTCTTTTCGCTAACTTAGCCAAGACGACGCTAAATTTCAATATGAACACAACAAAATACACAAAGTTCCCTATTCCTGTGTGTAATACAAATGCATTGACCCAATTTAACAAAGAGCAGAGGAGGATTCCATTTAATCTTTTCGAAGCACGGATCGCTGAAATATACTCTGTTATTGTTAGAAGCTTACAATAACAGGTCGTCAAGCCACGACCGCCTAAGAAAACTCTCAAAAGGGCATTCAATGCGCCCCAATGTAACAGAATCGTACCGAGTAGTACAGATGATGTATGCTAAAATGATTTAATTTTATATATAATAACGTTACGCTGGTCCGTTGCCAAAATAGCCAGTAGGGCTGCAGCTATTCAGTTAAAGCTGATGTCGAGATATTTTAATCTGTATTTTCTTTTTAATGTTAGTTCGTGACCCAATTAACTTTCGTATAGTATGAGTCAATATGGGTTTATGATTTGTGCCAGGTTTTTTCCTGAGTTATACATAAGGTTTTAACACATATTCCCGATTGATTATAATGTGGGTGTCTTCAAGTCTAAAATAAATAAGCAGAATGGTTTCTTGGAAGTCCTTAGGCAAATCGACTTCTTGGAAGTTCGTGTGCTTTACATGTCCACTATATGTATGCATTTTTAATCAATTTCATTTTCAGCTTCACTGTATTCAATGGTCAATGTCAAAGATCATAACTTCAGGTGTGTTCTAATAAATATAAAATCCCTTTTCAGATTGTTTCTGTCAATAACCCTATCGTTTAAAGCTCGGAAATATTTGTTTATAAATAACCATGAATCACGGCATAATACTGCCTATATACTTGGTATATAAGGTCTATTATTGTATCCATTACTGTTAAGCGTACCTGATAAAATTTGGCTGAAAAGGCTTAATAGGTTACGGTCTGAAAGATAAGCAGGGCATTGTACTGTAAGTGCTATTAAATAAATTCTAACTCGTCTTAGCGTCGGGGTGAATGGCTAAGAAGGGAGGAATAACCCTATTTTGTTGTGAAAATTTCCCTGTAATAAAGAAAATCTGTATTTGATACTTCTCCAGTTCCCACTGTAGTCCCTGGGCCCTTGCCCAGGGACCTCAACTTTATAAGGCCCAGAAATGCTGACAAAGCTTACTTTTAAATCTACCAAAAATAAACGTTAAAATTTGTATTTCGAGTTTATACATGAACGAAGTTTTTAGGACCGATCCAGACAGATACGAATATGAAGTACAACTTATATGTAGCTTGTTGCTAATTATTTTCCAATGGGACCCCAAATTCGTATGTGCCCAAAAGCCTCGACATAGTATTAATTCTGTTACTATGTCTGTCTCCAAAATAAGACACCATTTTCCTCAATTTCCATTGACGATGCAATCTCTTTCTTAACTATATCTATGTTTTACAGTTTAGTTTTTAATGAAACGAAATAAAGTTCCTATGTAAAGCATTCGTTAGCACTCGACGTGATCCCGAATGTTATTTAAACAATGTGTCGTGTTATCAATAACCCACCACTCTTTACCATAATACTTATTTTTATTGCAATTATCTTCTTATGGTAAGTACCAATTGTTTGTACTTCATGTGATATGGAGACTGATTGACATAATTTTAAGATCTGAAATTGCCACATTTATATTCACAGTCGGTAACTGTTTTTTTTTTGTTTCAATAGTACTATCATTTTGTATTATTTTAACTTCAAATTAGAGTACCTAAATTATATTCATACCTACTGAGTTAAAACTAATGTTTTGTGTCCCACTAAATCTATTTTGTTAGGTATTATGTGTGAATATTTTTTCCAAGTTCTACTCTTATTAGCTTTTCTCCTTTAAAAGTTCGTTTTCTCTAACTGGGGTGTGCTTGGTAGGTACCTACTTGTTTTTTCTTATCTAGGACCACTTTTGTTTTAGGTCTGTTGTGATATAAACTGAGGTATATCTAGTTGTAGTGTCGCATATTGATTTGTAACAAGTGCAGATTGTTTTAATCAATACCAATTCGTCTAATTTGTTAGTATAATTTTTGTTGGCCATACAACATTTTTAAGTCTTTTGCATATATTATATGTATGAAACTTTGTTTTTATTAGGTTTATTGTTCTTAACCTTCATTCTGCTATTAGCAGTAAAATTATTAGCAGTCTCGCTGTTGAATTTAGTTGTTCTTTTACTTGAAGATTTTATTCAAGCATTTTGGCTTTAACATTAAGTCTTATTTTAACCAACAAACAAACAGTATTATCTTCTTGCTAAATTTTTGCAAAAACAGTAGGTAAGCATATTTGCTTGAGAGATATGTGTAAAAAATTTATAATATTGCGTTGTTTGACGTAGTTGCATGTTTTTTAATGTTAAAATATACCAAATAGTTACGCCGGCCATAAATCTTTGTACTAAAAGCGAAAACCGGCAGGATTGGCTGGAGCCGCGCGAAAATAACGTTCGAATCATGACGTAGAACTATTTCTGGCGAGCTGACAACTGTTACCGATGTTATTAGCAGAAATAAACGGTTTTTCGAACGAGCAGACAGCTGGTTCAGATATTTTAGAAATTTACATAATTCTCAAAGCTTTTTCTATGTTGCTTTGCGTACTCGTTACCGTAAATGCAGACTTGACGTGTCCGTTTAAAATATTGTTACGTTTTATAATGTTAACTATTTAGATATGATGTTACTTCACTACAGTTATATTATTATTACTTGATCTCTTTCGTGGATGCAGTGAAACATGAAAAAAAATACGTTTTTTACCAATTCTAATTGAGTACAAGTTAATGATTAAAATTCCGATTATAATCTTGGATCACGGTTATCATTAACTTATTAATCTAAACGTTAGCTTAAGAAGTTCATTTAAAAAGGTTAATATTTCCACAAACTCATATAAATATTGACTTAAACTAATGTATAAACTTGACGCTATATAATAATAGCATACATCCTACACCGTTTTTCAATTACAAGCAGCCTCAATTATTTCAAACTTTAAGGTCAAAAGGCGGCCTTAGGCATTCCACAAAATTTCTAGAGTTAACTTTCTGTTAACACACTCACATTAATGTTAACTTATTAACAACTTAGGCAATAAATTCTTTTACAAATTATAGGGCGTGTCTTAATATAAATTAGATGGAAATAAGAATCATACAATTTTATTAAATACCTGGATATTAATCAAAGTAAAACCTATGGTTCGAATTGGCCTTTGTGATTCTTATTAATTAAGAGCTATGTGTACCTACTCAAGTGTTAAAGTTAATAGTTAATTAAATGAACTTGAGTCTTGGTATGTCGTCAAGTAAATATTCCAAATAAAGTACTCTGCTGAACTATACGGAACCCCTTTGATCCCTTGCCAATACTATCGTCATCTGGTCCTGTCATTGACGCGATTAATTAATAGCTAATAGATTAAATTTACACACGCCTCCATACATTCCTTGTTATTAATATTAAACACCGATATATGTATGTATAAGTATGTAGGTAGGTATATGACTATATTTTATGTTGGATGGTCGATTGATGATTGGATGTTTATTAACTATGTAATGCGCTGTTAAATATTATAAATAATTACTTTAAAAGTACCTGATTTATGAATACAATGTTGATTAAATATTTTTAGGTACTATTTTTTTTTTGCTGAAAAGCTTTGTTATTTTTACCGACACCAAATAAAGAATTTATCAATTCTATATGTATGTATGTATTATTATTAGAACTAAAAACTTGCGTTCATATTCAGCTAGTGTATGTGAGTTTTAATTAGGGTTGCTGCCTACGCTTTTGTTAACTTGTTACTTAAAACTATTTAAAATAATAAAGTAAGATAAAGTATCATCCCTAGAAAACTCTAAAACTCTATGCCATTTTATATGTGAGGAGTACCTACCCCTACCTATTATACCTATACTAATTTATATTACTTAATTAAAACTAAAGTAAGCACGCACATTACACGAAATAAAATTTGTAATTGTATAAGTAGCCAGTGTTATCATGTACCTAAGCTAGCAAGCATATTCAAATTACCTAAAAAGCTCTGACATCCAATTAAATATGAATTCAGTGTAATAAGACACCTGCACAACGAATTCTCTTCGCTGTCCCCATTCGGTCATAAATGGGACAGGTTCGAGTCTAAATAAAAATTGAGACGTGTTTCCTCATATCGCTAAATAAATACTGTTGCTGTAAGATGCCGCAAATAGGCCGAAAGCTATGCGCGGCGATGCGCGGGAGCACTATTTTCAGCGAGGCCGCGCGCGCATTGTAACTCGAGTCACTTCGACGGAAACTCGCGCGCGTTCCACGACTCCTGTACCGTATCACATTTCTTCCAGCTTCATAAAGCCGAGGCTGACTTAAGGTTAGAGAACTTAGAAACATCACGAACGATCGCAAACGTCCAGTAGCCTGGATACTCCACTGATCACGCCACTAAGTCACTGTCACCCGCGATCCTGGTGATTGCTTCAGTCGGTGGTCCGGGGTATCCAGGCCACTGGGGTGCGCGACCAGCACTCACCTCACGAACGGGCTGTTCACACGGCGGAGCGACACGCACTGCGCGGCCACCCTCGCGCTCTCGCCGCGCGCCTCCCGACCGTCCGACTATTTTCGGTGCCAAAAATCCAGGATTCCGATCCACCATCGCAATCGCGACAGACGCAACGACGGCCGTCGCACTCCCACACGCATGCGGTATATGCCCGCTTCCCTTTCGGATGATCACCGTTCGCAGGTTGATGTTGCTAAAAAATTAAATTAATTATGGAAAAGAGGTATGGTGTCAGTGTAACCAGCACTCCATATTAGATGCTGGGTTACCTCAAAAGTTAGAGTAAATCCTCCAAGCTTCTCGCCATCATTTTGATCAGCGAGATACCTACCATTCGACTCAGTTTCTGTCTTAACAACGTAGGAAGGAAATATCCTCTCCGTAAAGCACTTCTTACGCCCACTATCACGTTTAGATTTAGTTCCTTAAAACATTACGATGCCTAGCTTTATTAGCTACAATTTTAAAATGAAAAGAAGAGACACATGTACTAAAACAATTCGCTCACGTTTTGCTTTTGTTTATGCTTAGCAAATATATTAGTACCAAGATCATCTGTCGAATAACATTGAAACCGGCGCTAATCTCTCAGCGATGAACTAAATAAAGCGCCAAACAATACATGCTATAGATACCTCTCAATCTGCACGCTTCTACATTTTAACCTGGGGGTGTACTGCTCTAGTTTTGTTTAGATAAGTCACAGCACCACAATACCTACTTAACGAACGACTTTACACGTATTGAATACTTATAATACCTTAATATTAAATTACTTACTTACTTTACTAAGGTAAATCCTTTTAATTTCTATTTGCGAGTAAAATACATCGACGCCAATAAGGTTTTGGGTCATGAAAATTCTGAAACTTCATCCGTGATTTGAAAACTTGCCATGGCACCTTATCTAATGAGAATTTTTTGATAATTATAATTTATAGATTTCACGACGCATATGACGCAATGGGTACAATGCAGGACCGCCATTCAATGGTTCCTGATTCGAATCCCACGAACATCTCAATTAAGTCACCCTACACTTTCAGGTTTTAAAAAAAATTTATAAATATACGGTGGTTCGATTCTATTGAGGCAATATAATTATTATTGTTAATGGTGCTCCCTGATGAACAAATTATGAGGCTATGACGTCGAGTATATCCTGTTGGTAACTGCTCTCTGTACCACTTAATTAACACGGTTTTGATTTAATACAAGCCTGGCCTATTTTGTTTTTAATGTGTTTTTATTTTAGCATCGCCTCAAAAAATAATATTCAAAACTATTCAGTCATTTAAGTATCACCAATACCTACGCATATTCTAATACTTTTTTAATCTACCCCATTTTCTACAGAGCCTTGAAATGTAGGAGAAATACCTCGTTTCAAATCGTCCTTTGGTCGACAATAGGATGACCATTGGGACTTACCATAGTATTATTACAATTAGGGAAACTAATAATATTTCTTTGTATTTTTGAATAGCTTGGACATGAAACAGGAAAAATAAAACAAAATGTAATTATATATAAACGTATATTTTCAGTGGAAAGGATCTTCAAAGCTTCAACACACTTTATAAATAAGAAAAGCTACTTTAGCTGAGCCTTCTGGCCTTATAATATAAAAGAGTAAGTTCATCTAGAATACGGAAAGCTTATTAAATGTATAAAAACTGCACTAACCTAACCTTAAGAAAGTCACTGTTAGTATAATTCTTCAGTTAACAGATATGGTGAAGTTTATAAAACAGTAGCTCCAATATAAAATTATGATTCGTTGATTGGTTCATAGTTAAAGTAAAGGAACATAATTGTCATAAATACTTAATCAAAAGTGAAAGACCTTTGTAGGTCAATGTACACTAGTATAAAAAATCTAGAAAAATCCGTTGAATTCGAAAAAATCCGCAAAACACACGAAATTAAAGAGATATTGGAAAAAACAATTAGTTAATTAACAAAATTTCAAAAAATTCTGAAGTGCTGAAAAGACAACATTTTTGTTCTTTCTTTTAGCTATCCTTATTCCTCATTTTTCGCACAGTGTACATAAACCTAGGTAAGTTTTTGTACTTAAATTCTAAACAAAACCATTTATGCAAACGTGGTTAATCTGTAACATCTAAAACCTTTAGCGAAAAAGTGTCTAAACCTTTACTTCAGATGCATTAAAATTCACAAAATGATAATAAAAACAAATGCAAAATCTAACTCGATTTTTTCATAAATTTTTTATTGATTAATTTTACTACCATGGATCACTGCTATAGATATTATTATCATTTGGTTAACAACATTATATCAGAGTTTAATTAGATACCTCAGACCAGAAAATATAGACTCAGTGTTCAGAACAAAAAGTGGGATAATATTCTTTTAATTAAAATAAATAATTATTTGGGGTAATATGTCACCGAGCACGTTCTGGAGAGCAATTACTGTATCGGAAAAAGTTATATTTTTACGTTATGGTTTTTTCGACTACGCTTTTTTTCTTTCCGACGACGAAGTCTATATATTTTTATGGTCTGTGTTAAAGACATACAGATCAAAAAACGTTTTAACATCATAACGGCAGTGTTATTTTTGAATTTTATAAATTTAGGTTCATAACAGTTAATTTTTTTTTACAGCCAAATCGGGTATCATCAAAGTCGATAATAATTGTGAAAATTTAATAAAAATCTATAGTCTGTTTTATTTTAATAAAAATAAAATTACGTCAAAAAAAACAAATTTTCGAAATTCATGATATTTTTATTCCTTACGTTTTTAATATTACCCGAGATGACTATGAATTTAATTTTATTGTATTTTCTTATTTTTAGCGTCATTATCATCATTAATACAAAACGTCAAAATTTTCGTATTGCTATTGTTATATTCGTGGGACATTTTTTTTATTAGGTATTTTTAAAACATACCTACATTAACTATATAACTTGCCTATTCATACTTACCTTATATTGATCAATAGGTAGGAATTACCGCCTACTATAAATTTAAGCAGGTTTTTAAATGAAATGAATACATAACAAACATATTGATGCAGTTTAAAAACATTGTTTTTTACTGTAAGCACCGTCATTATAAATAGAAACGCCATAGTTAAATGCCACATTATATCACAGAAGCCCAATTTTATACTGATTTCATTTGAAACTATTTAATCATCTTAATGATGACGATTCTCTTAAATTTTCACCTTAGGTAAACATTGAATTCAAGCACTCATTCTCGGCAATTCATGCCGTTTTCGTAGTACTTACTTTTTTTAGTTTTTTTTTTATCATAATACAATTGCGTCATTATTCTTAAAATCTATGCCAATTTCTACAAATAGCAATAAATTTTTTCATTAATCTTTTTTTTCATTGACACTAACTTCTCCAAAAGAATTAACTTTTTATATTGTTTTATTTTCCAAAAATACATTTAAATATGTACAGCGTAGTATGTACATTTCGAGTTCTTGCAAGTACCTACTTACATTTTGATACGAATGGAATACAAAATACTAGCGTAACTTTTAAAAATGGAACTTCCTAAAAAAAAAACTCGTAGCATTCTTCGTAAGTGCTCTGTGCAAATGAAAGCTCATTCAATAGATACTTATTTTTCAAACAAATGTGGTTTAAGCTCTGTATTACTATTTTGCTTAAACTTTTACAGCATTTACGACGTGTCTAACAGTAAACCGTTGCAGACTTAGTCAAAAAAAAAAAGTAAAAAAAAAATATTTTTTTTTCGGGCGAGTTTCCAAGGTGCTCCGCTGTTTTTTAGTATCCAGAGAGGTCAGCAAAAGTCTGGTCCACTTCTTCTGCGATCGCCTTGTATTTACTTCGCTCTTCTACCACCTCGTCTGTAGTCAAGGTTAGTAACCAGTTAGTATTGTTAGTAAACACAGATAAAATATTTTGGTAGGTGCATATTATGTCTTAGGAAGGATTAAAAAAAATTGCGTAATTTTTACTTAACATTATAATGCAAATTGGAATAAATATTATATAAAAGAATGTTGCCATAATTATAATATACACCTATTATAATTATAATATGTTAGAATTGTTAATAGGTAACATAATTGAAAGTGTAATAATTGAAAATCTAAAGAGTATGATTATGGGATATACCTAAAGCCCTCTTAGTTAGACCATGTCTTTTAATTATACCTCTGTGTGTTTGAGTGATTAGCCAAGAACTCCTTCGCAATAAAGCAACACGGTGCAGTACTTAGTTAAGATTTAGGTCTCCTCAGAGTAGATTAATACACATTTTTTCTGTACAGATAAATTTTGACCATAGATTCCTAAATTATATTCCAAATTACCATTTATTTAAGGGATATTCAAGAATGTTGATAATTTATTTTCAACCATCATTGCTCTGAAAAAATAATAATAATAAATGCTTATAAAGCTTCTACCAAGCAAACATTCACGTTATAAAAGTGTTAACATTTCTGTACAAACTCACTTCCAATGCTGTTGCTATCTTTACCGTGTCGTTTAAATAATGATTCGATACTTTATTTAAATCTAATCTAAAAAGAAACTACTACATACGTGTGTGCATCAAGTATTCTAAAAGGGTGTAGGTATACAATATTTTCTCTTCAGATATTATTTTTTACATAGGTAGGTATCTTAAATAACAGTTTCAGTTACTGAAATAATTGTTTTGAAAATTGTACTATAATATTAAATAAATATTCAATAGGAAATTCAGCCGCCATCCCACATACTGAGGTACCTACTTACGTAACATACGATATTTTTATTTAAAAAAATGGAAAAATTCAGGACAAAAATCTATTTATGCACCTAGATAAATAACAAACAATTTCTTCGTATTTCATGCCAGTCCAATATTTTTCCAATTACCATAAATAATTAAGTTAATTATGCTTTAGTCAGGGTATTCCTTCAAAAGTTCAAACTTTGTACAAATTAGTTTTGTTGTGAATTAACCAACGAGCAGAATCGCTACGAGGTGATAATTGGTCATCGTTGGTCACTGCTTCATGCTGCCAGAAGCGAATGCTTCAAGCTATCGTGTATGACTAGCTTTAGATAATTTGAATGGGGAGACATTATAGTATATTTCTTGAAGAATCAAGTGCTTTCTTTAACTACATTTTCATGTAAAAAAATGTTGTCCCAAAATACTTCTCATTATAGATCTCATTCTTTCAACAAAAGATGGCCACTTAATATAATTGTTCGACTTACGCAATTTATATTGAACTGTAATTTTTTTTAATGATTTAATGTACCAAGAAAAAATCTACTTAGTCTTAAATAGCTACAATATACACTACACATCTATCACTATAGTACTACCTACGGGTTTCTACTACTAATTTTTTACTACCTACGTTTCCTACATTACTCAGGTACCTACATAAAGACAAAAATGATAACAAATAAAACAAAAAATACTGAATAATAAATTATTTATTATTATATTAATCGAAAATAAATACAGCCATAAATCTATGGTATGGATTGTAATACTTTAAACGAGTATAAAATATAAAGTAAGCTAGTGTGCAGATCTTATGAATCGCGGGCTGGTGATGTGCCAGTGTCGCATAGTGCTGGAATGGCCCGTCGTGGGCCAGGCTGGGCCAAGCTGGCTCCTCGAGCTTATTCCTTAAGGATGAGTTCCACGAACGCGGTGTCGAGGTCGTCACCGATGTCCTTGTATTTCTCTTTCTCGGCCACAAGTTCGTCTGAACATAAGATGACACGTCAAAATTCATAATTCCATTTGAAAGACCACCTAACAAATTAACGAGTACATTGTTTCTTGACAAAGAGTATAATGAATTGAGTCACAAGTTTTAATAATATCTGTGAAAATCTGGAATCAAAGTCGCTTGCGTGTTTCGGAGCGACGTGTTATTTAGTACAATCTAATGAACCTTTCAAAAGTCAAGTTTTAAAGCGAATTAACTCGGTTTCGACTCGCCGAGCGTGAAAAAATCAAAATGATGCTTACATGTCGCGCTCCTGTTATTCCGAAGCCATGCGTGGTTGTCGCCAAGCTTTCGAGTTAGCCTTACGCATCGACGAGACACTCCGTTTCATGCAATTTAGAAAAGCGGCATGTGTCTGGAGATTTTAATAGAAGCGGTCGAAAACAAAGTTACAGATATCGTTTACTGGCTTAAATGCATATTAAAAAGCATGTCGATGACGTGTGGACGACGTGACGTCAGTGGCAGCACGTGCAGCGCGGGCAGGCGCGCAGCGACGACGGCGCGGCGGCCGGCAGCCCCATGTCGTCGAAGGCCCCGTCCAGCTCCGAGCCTATCTCGTGGAACATCTCCTTGCCGGCGATCAGGTCGTCTGCGGACACCACCGGCCTCTCACAACTCGCTCGCTAACTCCCTCTCCCCGACCACGTTAATCATCCGAGGTAACGCGCATGCACTTACGATATCGCTCCGGGACTTCGCTCTAATCTCTAAGGGGACCGAATTATCTAGTATTCCATCAGCTACGTTTTCGATATCAATTTATTTACAGTATAAAAAATAAACATCACTTTATCCGCGACCGCTTAAGAAATTTATGCTTCGGTCGTTATGTCAGAGTAAATTATGTGTAAAATTGTAACAAGATTTAAAGGAAGATTATGTTGTAGTTTTTATGAAGGAGGCGCTGCTTCC
>LGAG01000057.1:24384-37842 GCA_001278395.1 Lerema accius | reverse complement strand
ACTTCTCGATCTCGCCGATCAGGTCATCTGTAGCAGGCGATGAGTGTGAGCTCGTCGCTCGGATTACAAGAACGTCGGATTCCTCGTGCTTCCGTTTCGATGGGGTGGGACGACTACGTCGGCATCGAGTCGACGGTCATGCGTTAGCACCTTCATGCTTCTTTCTTTGAATAATGAGCCGGTTCTATGTTCTTTACGATCACCTCGATGACGATGGACGGCTCTCGGGTTCATGCGTTAACACCTCCATGCGTGGCTAAGTGGCTACTGGGATCGGAGGGTTCTCTTCGACTCTCGGCTGCGAGACGGTCCTCGGCCGGAATGCATGCGTTAACACTGGTCTCCCCTTCCGCGTCCCTGACGATGGTATTTACAAGTGATGCGCGAATATATAAATGGCCCGTGCCGCTCCCTCATATATACTCCCAATGTTGAACTTTCGGTGGATATGAATATGAACTTGTAATCTTTTAATACTGAGTATGATGATTGTATGCACTGAAACATCTGTATCGTGCCGGATTGCATTCTCGATGCATTCGTATTATATATAGCTGATGGAATCAATGATGTTACGGTGAGTGGGTAAGTAGGTAAAATGAGAAGGATCACACGGATTAGTAAAAAAAAATACAACAAACTAAAAATAATAATATAATATATTTATAAACACTTGTGTTAGAATACTCTTAAAATCATTAATTTATTTCTCACGAACTTATCTATCAATTCATTAATCGATAACATTTTAAAAGACGGATTTCCCTCGATCGATCGTACGCTAGTCAATACTATAGTGTGCGCGTGTGGTCGTGAGCCACGCGGCGCCCGACACCACGACCCACGGACCACGGTAAACGGAATTTTCATCAAATTACTTAAGAATATTGAAACGGTCGTCATTTATTCATCGAATAATTTAAATAAATAACAACAAACTGAAATTATGACACAAGAAAATAATCATACTAGAAACAATAGAATATCAATACTTCATATCGAGCATATTCCTATAAATATCAATATTTTACGTGTTACCATCACTCATTAAATAAAAAATATCTAATCTCTTCTCTACCATTAAGTAAATAATGATGAATTCATAAAAAACGCAAACGGTGCACTTGTTCGTTTATCAGTTGAAATGCACTTATTGCTAGAATCTAGTAGAAATGCTTCATCTTACACTCGTAAAATACCGTTTTATACAACAATTCATGTGCATTGTATTTTAATAATATGATTAAATCCGAAATGTTTTGGTCCCCAAAATGGAATGTCAACATTCTTACAATAATTAGAAGTGCTACAAAGCAATAACTTTAGCTGCATACATCTTCATAACTTTGATCTTACATAGACTCATAAACAGACACGCTCGTTAAATAATGACTACAACAAATGAGGAAATACACTTCTCAACAGCATACGAAAATTATATTAGTACTTTGTGTATGAAATAAAAAAATTGCACATGGCAGTGGTGTCGTAGCAAACACTCGATCTCGACGGTACAAAAAAAGCGGCTGGCAATTACTCTATATCTAGTAACATCTATTTACCGCCCGTCTCACTCGTATTGTCAAAGTATAAAAAGGGGTTTAAATCAAAGAGTAAAAAAGAATCATGATGGTTAATAAATAAGAAATTAAATAAAAAAAATGGAAAAGGAAAATTCAATAAAGTACTCGTATCAAGAAGGGTTGGTCGCGGTATTGATTCAAAAGTTTAGTGATGGGAAGTTCGACGTTTGTCGATATCGAGTGTGGCGGGCGGTAGGCGAGGGGCGTTCACATGTTCTGAATGTCGTGGAGCGTGGCCTCCATCTCTTCCTGCAGGAGTTTGCTCTTTTCGCGCTCGGCCACCAGATCGTCTGCAAGATGGGACGTGGCCACGGTCAGTCACGCACAACATTTAATGACGTGAACATTCTCGAACTTTAAAAAAAATATTGAGTTTCGATGATAAAGTTTTATACAATTTACAATTTATTGATAAAGATCGCTTGATGTCTTCCAGTTCGAGAATGTTCATATCAAAAGGGTCAGGCAAGGAAAAACAACATTTAATCTAAAAACCATGCAAAATAAAAACATCAATAACATCGAGGTTTCGAGCAAACTAGTAGGACACATTTAAAATCCATGCTAACAAAACATAATTGAAACAATAGGTAACAAAGTTTGCAAATGCCACGTTTTAAAATTTAAGATTTTTCATATTTTTAGCCAAATAGTAGATTGTAACTGGCATGTACAACTTTGAAAAAAAAGGTCTAAAAACTTAAAGAAAAAAATAATAAGACTGTTACTATAAAAAGAAAAATAAGCTAGAATTATAGCGCAATGATATTAAATAAGCTTCCACATCTATAATACAGCTTTGAAACTCAAACAGCTCAAACGATGGCTGACATGGTAAAGTGCGTGTTCAAAGCTTTGGTTATTTCTCAAACATAACTTGACTTCAGAGGTAATCAAAATATCACTTAACCAACTGCTGGTGTGGAATATAAACTTGTAAATGTCTGCGAAACCTTCATCAAAAATGTCATTAATAAATTAAATAAATTATAGTATAGAATTGAATGTCCTGTTGCTGCGCTTTATATATTTTTTACCTTTATTTTTTGCCTACATAATCGTCTGGTATGAATAAGAATCTTGATGAAGTATTTAGCTTCAACTATCAATTGAATCTTTTATTATTTCTTTTTATTCAGTGCAATAACCTATACTTTGCTTCCCACAATTAACTCTGAATGTAGCAATGACATTAATACTCGTTCTTATTACTTCATCAAGATTGAATTTAAATATCTCAATAATTTCGTCATAATTTAAAAATGAGAAAGAATGAAATTTACCTTCAAGCCTGTCGACCTCCTTTTGAAGTTTCTGGACAGAGCGCTCAGCAAATTCGGCGCGAGCTTCAGCCTGGAAAATTTTAAAAAGAAATTATAATTTCGACCCCTTTAAAAACAGCCTATTTTCTGTTTACTTTCATCAAACCAAAAATCTAAATCAAAATCTAATAATACTAAGAAACTAATCCAAAAATTTAAATTACTCAATTACTGATATCAGAAAATAGACTGCTTCAATTCGAAATATAATTCATGCAATATTCATTACGTTATTAGTGGAACTTTATGAAACTCAAAACAACATTTCGTAAACAAAAAATCAATTTACATCTGGACAAAGTATTAATATCTCAACAATTAAAATTTTTTGTTAGAAAGACACAATTTTTACAATGTAAGCAACACCGTGACAAACTCATGCAATTTACCTTTACCGTAAGCCGCTATGTGCTGTGCCGAGGCTACAACTATATAGTATACCATTAACCCTCAAGAATATAATACCAAATATGAACATGATAATACGATATAGGTACCTACATATATACGATAACCACGCAGGCGACTTTGGTCACAAGAAGACTTTTTTTAAATATCATTTTTTCCAAATGTGTATACATAGTAATGTTCAAATGGGACTAAAATATCTGTAGTGATTTAATTTTAATAGTAACTTCAACAATAGCCATATTGTTACATCTCTTAAGATTGTCATTGCTCTCAATATTGACTATGATCTTGCTACTCATCGAGAAACAAATTTTTGATTATTTTACTGACAATAAAATTAGAAACGATTTTTCTCAAAAGGTATTCGTTAATGATCCAAATACTCGCAACATTGCTTTCGGAGCAGTGACCAAAGCCGCCGCTGTGGATAGTGACTTACTTGCGTCAGTTTCTGCGAGAGGCTGTGGATCTTATCCTCGACGTGTTCACGCGACGCCATCGCCTAGCCACACACACTTATTACTTACAATACTGGCAAGCCACCTGCATGCTACCTCCTTCATGTTGTGACTGTACGCATCTGTTTCTTGTCTACTCATACTTTTATCGAATGATAGATGGATGGATTTAATTTTTATATTGTCTTCGTCAGTTTGTCTTTGTTCATACCAAATTGGCTTTATAAGAATGTCAGAAATATCATAAATAAATTAGTTACGTATGAGTTTGTTGACTTAAAAATTAAAATGTATGTAGGTACTAAAATAGAACATAATTATAATTCTCTTATTCCTGGAAGTGTTGTAATTATTCACTCCGAGAATAACCTATCCGACAATTAACAAAATGAGGATAATGTAAAATAAACACAGGGAAGCGTACAAGCACAACATACGAGCGCGCATGATAAATAAAGAAATAAGATGTAATAATACACAGGGAGGGAAGAGATAGACTTTACATACGAAGAATACATAGATGAAGCACCAACCGCTGGCAGCCAGCAGACTAAACGTCTTACACCAACGAACATAGCCCTTCTCTAACCTTAACTACATACAGATAAAGCGTACAACGTATGATATTTTTGCATATGTAAGCTTGACGAGGGACTATTTCCTCAAACCCATGGCGATGAGCGTGATCGGAGTCTACAACCGTAACCACGACTAGCTACACATCCCTTCCGCCTAGCTCCTCGCTTTTACCTCTTTCAGCTGTGCGTCGAGTAGTTTGACTTGACCTTCGTATGTTTCTTCTCTTTGCGTCGCCTGTGATAATTATTTGTTAACGAAATAACACAAAACAGCGGAAACGAAATACCATGCAGTGTCACAGTGGCGACCCGTAAGGAAATTACGCTCCTTGTAGTGGTAGCACCGTTAGACACCATTTTAGAAGTTGTAAAGTAAAAAGAACACTAAAAGCTATGTTACAACGGTAATCTGTTATGGTGACATACACAACAACTAAAACAGTAAAAGAGTAAATTGAGAAAACGATAACAGACGCACTACGTTCTGAGCCCAGTTTATTATGATCGTGTCGACGAGCGTGAAATTATATAACTTCTTAAACTGAATTATTTGAAACATTATTTGAATCATCATCATTATCTGGCTCATGATAATCAAGGCCCAGATACTACACTAAAGGGTGTGTGCGATAGAATGCAGTTAGGCAAGCGTACAAAACACTCGCGTAGAAACCGATTTCGTTCGCATTCACACCTCCTTTAGACGGGTGGTGAGGGTTTTGATCTGGTTTTTGTACTCCTCTTCACGTTGGTTAGCCTGTATGGAATGGTATACATTTAATGACCCTGTATTGGTAATAACTAACTAACGTTTCATTTTCAGGTTTTTCTCCGACGATATTATTATTATTTTTGATCCTGATACTGCCTGTTTTTAAATGTTGGTTGGTGCATCATTCAAATTAATCTGGCTTTGGATGTCATTCATAAACTTAATAAAAATTAAGACTCCTATGATGATCTAGCTTGGGACGTCTTTTCAATAAATAGCAAGACCCAATAGCCAACATCTAGCTATGGTCATGTTTATGATTATTTTCTAGCCCTGTTGATTCAGTAGAACTTTTAATGATTAGGTACTTTAATTGTTTCTAAGTGGATTAAATAAAGTTTGCAACATACCTTCTCCTCGGAGACTTCCAGGGACTTGAGGTTGTTACCAACAACGCGGAGTTCCTCCTCAAGCTCCACAATTTTGCTGGAAAAATAAAAGTGAACAATCAATTTCTACTAAACTTTATCACTGCAACTTTATCTATTTTCTTGTGGTATAAAAATATCAAAATTTCTTCTTTGAAATTACTAACGATTGAGACATGTATATCAAATTATTAATTTTATTCATTGGAACGTGGAAATAGACTTGAAAATATAAATCGATATTAATTTATTTTTATATGAAGCTTCGATATGACATTGGCCATTATAACAAAGATTTCTTAATAGCTTCAATATTACTGCAACAATAACATCAATCAATCAAATCTATTATTATTCCGACCCAAATTCTTGCCCTTCTGACGGTATTTAACTGATCTTAATAGTACGTTGTATCGGTAGTAATGGTGCTAATAATATTAGTAATATAAGAAGCATGCAAGTTGTATTGTGAAGCTATTTGTTCAGCTTGCTGATAGCCACTAATACGGTTAACGTCGAAGAGCTAATAAGTGCTCAGTTAAGATATCAATATGTGTATCCAGGAAATGATAAATTCCGTATCGGTATTAGTAGCTGCCAACATTTAATGCAGTAAGTATTGACTATTTCCTAAAAGTGATTTAGGCGATTTCTAGTGCTGCGACTAAGTTAACATTTCAATTTATAAAATTGTAATTCTTACTTTATGAAATTGGAGGGTTAAGACAAGTTTCTAACGCTGCATAATAGAGCAAGTTTAAGATTATGTTTTCTATTAAATATCTTGAGGTTTTCTTTATTCTATTCCTAGATTCCGATTAAAATACCAAGTTTGCACTATCGCAGCCATGACATTGACAATGATTAGCTCTCCTTTTCAAGGGCGAAATGTATTTTGTCGGTAATCAATTATAAAATAACATTTGATAAAAATGTATTCATATCTTTATCTCCCAAGTTTGGCTTTAAGAGCTCAATAGTCTTATAAAAGTCATAAATATCTTGCAGACTGGTGCCAAATTATCGCATTGCACTAGTTTGATAATTTTGAGTACCCTACATTCAACATTTCGTTTACCACATGCGATCTCCCAAACAGTTGCGAAATAGGGGCCGTAAAAAATTATGGAGATTTTAAATTTACTTTTGACATTTGTAAAGCCGGTTCTCGAAAGTAATGAAGTGAAAGAAGGAGAACCACTTACGAAGCCTGTAATATTGATCAAACAGGAACTTTTCCTTATACTTACAGTACACGCGAGTCCAATACAG
Organism: Lerema accius; assembly: GCA_001278395.1. Classification (NCBI taxonomy): domain Eukaryota; kingdom Metazoa; phylum Arthropoda; class Insecta; order Lepidoptera; family Hesperiidae; genus Lerema; species Lerema accius. The sequence continues at coordinate 31,078 of LGAG01000057.1, read as the reverse complement.
ATATTACTTGAGCATGAAATTGGATTCAAGTACGAATTTATAATGTTTAATCATTAACATTAACAACTTTCAACATGATTTGTTCAATTTATCGCCTCATTGAAAGCAGAACTGAGTCGAATTTTAAATTGAAAGTGTATAATGCTTGCAGCCTGAATTTCGCATCTGTCCGAAGCCCTACTGGCTCAGCGTCGGTACTCACCAATCGCTCTGCTCAGCTCGTTCCTCGGCTCGCTCGAGGTCTTGCTCCATCATGACGAGCTTGCGCGCCACCTACCGCCCGCCGAGCGTTAGTACACGCCCACGCACACACACACAACACACACTAAGCTACCACTCGTATCCCGCGCCGCTCTCGACTTTACGCTTCCACGGTGCAGTGCCAATCTACTTTGTACTTCGCGCCTCGGGCTTAAGGTCCCATTTTAAATACGGGACTCGTTAAGTTACATAATTTGTGCGTAGGTAGTGAGCAAAGGATAGGGTGTATCCGGTACAATTATCGAGGGAAAAGGTTGCTAGTGTAATTCTTTATTCTTCGCCGTCGACTAATCTCAGTTTAGATCCCATCATTCTATGAATGATGAGTCGACGCTAAGGTATTTACAGTCACAAAGTTAACTGCATCACCGGGCGCTTCCCTGCTAAAATAAAGAGCGAGGAAACAAGCAGCAAAACAACATTAATATCAAAAAATTCAAAAAAGGATCACACAAAGCGGGGAGTCGAGAGCGGCATCAGAACTCACAAGTAAACAAACGAGGGTTGTCCCAAAACATTTAGGTCTAAAATTTAGTTTCTGTAAAGTTTAAAAAAAATCTAAGTGCTATCTAGTGCGTTATCGTTATCGTTATGTGATGTGTGCGCTTGCATATGTGCGGCACGCATACGGCCAGTAATTCTGGTGTAATGCGGTGCATATCTGAAAACGAAAATTGCCCTATACCACACATATTTCCTGGCAACCTAGCCTATAGGCACGTTCAAGTGATACACACACTGAAGACGGAAGTTTAGTCGACACATGGACATGATAGTTAACATAGAGAAATATCCATGAGATGGGGCAACCCTTGTTTTGTAGTTTGACAATAACAGGATAGTGATGCTTGCTTCGCATGGGCGTCATGTCTGCAAATATCACTTCCCGGTACGGCCTTAAAATTAATAAAGTTGCTCGCTCATTAAGCGGGCAACTCAGTTAATGTTATGGTAGATGCAAAATAAATTAAAAACAAAATAAAATGCCGCATCCTTCTCATACTGGATCCCGCAGACGACCTAGAAACGAACATGCAATAAAAAATAACAGTGAGCTCCGATGTTAGAAATACCAATGTAGGTAAATCGGGTTACAGTGCAGCGATGTTAAGAATGCAAATGAACAACCATGCAGAACGGTGGCGAAAACTTGCAAAACTGAGCCTTAAGAACTCGGCACTACCGGTCAATATTGTCTGACATGCCTAGAGGAATTTAGATATCCATCTCGAAATATATCAAATGTTAAATAATAAGATAAATCTCGGCATGTGACAATATCGAACAGAGCAGCGGTTCTTCCAGCGAAATACAATTGAAACCTACGATTCACCGGACTCGGCGCGCTCCTCCGCGCGCTCCAGGTCAGCCTCAACCATGGCCAGCTTACGAGCCACCTGGAGACACCATACAACAAGCTCACAATCTGACAAAATTTCACAAAATGAAACGGTCAAATTCTCAACTATTACATGCCATTTAATAAAGTCTTGAGCAACTGCACCCTTCGTATATGGCAGTGTGGCTTATGTAACGACATCTGCGAGGCAGGGACTTGTTCTTCCTTTTTGGGCAAAGCACCGCAAGATCGGGCACGATACGATTCCATGTTGGGCCGCTGACTTTTAAGACTGCCTTCACCACGCAGGGTCATATGTCAGGGGAATTAGGACAGTATCATTAACACCATCTGGCATATATGTTCTACTTTTGACTCACACTGCCTCGTTCAATAGCCAATCAAAGGTGAATAAAGTTAAAATTTATCTTATCTTCTGAGATATCATGTCAACGGCAAAAACTTACGTATAGGCAACAATCCAACGATACGTTATAGATCATGCCAAACCAAATTAGCACAAAAACTGTTCGGTTGAAAGGATAGGTGGTAATTCGTTAGTTGCAACACACATCGAAGACTATAAATATTTATCACGCCATTTATTAGTATTCGCAATTGTAAGATATTTATAGAGGAGACAAGGAAAACATTCCAACGTTCTATAATGATTAAGAATGGCAATAAATGAGGAATTGAATAACAAAGTTGAAGAGAATTAATTAGGGGCACTCGGAATTTTTTTAAGCATTTTTCACAGAGAAAGAATACTGGATGCAGATTCATAATTATGTAAATGCGTTTAGGGGTACTATAACTATTATATGTAACGGAATTTTAGATTGGAGCTATCACACATAGGTAGAGAAAAATCCGGAGAAATCTTTGGAAGAGTTAAGCAAGAGAAGCAAAACCAAACGACATGGACACCATCAAAGACCTCATCGTATTTCTTGTCAGCTTCCTCGGCGAGGAATCTGGCTTCCTTCAGCTGGTTCTCCAGGGCATCCATACGCTCCTCATCAGCCAGAGACCTGTTCTCCAGAACCTTGCGAGCACTGGACCCGAGAACATCACACTTGAGTACATGATCAAACTATTGATTCAGATGACGTATTTACAGATCAAGGGTAACCCAGAATTAAGAGACATGCAAGAGACGACACACAAAACTGCGAAGGACATTTAAAGCGGCACGCAACCTGAAGGACTATTGCTGAAAGAAATTCATCATAATTGCAACCAGCATACTTAACAGATTGTATTTGAAATTGATAATTGCGGCAATAGTACAAAAACATATGCTGGTTACAATTTAATTACAAGTATCAATGAAAAACAAATGAGGATACCCAAGTACTGTATCTTAATTTGTTTAAATGTTTTTACTTTAAACGACTTTGACAAATCATTTTTATAATCATTTTTTTCGACTCCAAATTCACTGTTACTTTTTTCCATAAGGTACACAATGATTTCGGAGTCGAAAATCACTGTTCATGAGCTGCTACTGAACAGAATTCGTTAATCTTACGATTCAACACGTACGTGAAGTCCAATCATAAAGTCAGTTATCATGTACGAATCAAGCAATGACGCAATAGTATTCTTAAGATTCCTAGCGCCCTGGCCATAAATGCATGAGATAACACACGTAATAATTATGCACGAACGCGCTTCCATCGACCTTCGTCCGTAAACAGATGAACTATAAAGTGGTCACTCGAGCTAAGCGTAAGTTTACTCCAAGTAAAGTTTACTGCAACCCAATCCCCCGCGTATTACGTTACGTGTTAATGATCATTGTAGCTAATTTAATGCTACCGGTGGCGCCATTTGTAAAGCCCAGTAAGGCTCCGCGGCCGTCGCCAATGATGCCTTTACAAGCAAAGCTGAATCTAATACTGGACTTCACGTACGTGATGATAATGGGAAATATTAAGATAGAACAATTTTTGCTCAATTACTAGTAACATCTATATTATACTTGAAATTCTGAGCATTTGTTTTGGACATAGAACGATATACCATCATGTCTTGTTCAATCTTAATATTTTTTCTTCGATACAGTAGTTGCATTTCACGAAGTCACTTTAGAGCATTAAAGTGGTAGATTTAAAGATATAATTTCTCTAATGTAGGTGGCGTCATGAGATGCATCAACTGTTGTCTGTATCCAACATCACAAGCGTTCACCTCCTCGTATTTCTTGTCGGACTCCTCGGCGATGAGCTTGGCCTGGGCCAGCTGGGCCTCCAAGATGGCGACACGGTCGTCCTCCATGTTTGTTCGGTTCTCCAACGCCTTGCGTATTCTGGTTAGTGCGGGGCCAAACACATGCGTGTTATAACATCGATACACGTTAAAGTATGGATAGATTTTTTCAGATGATGTGAAACAACACACTTTTATAATGATAATGACACTTCAACTCAACATTTTGGGAGATTTTCTTTCTTTTTTATTGATTTAAAAAGATAATAAACTATTCAAATTTGTACAAAGAAAAGCTCCCTGATTTATAAGTTACAAAGAAAATAAACAACTGAATTGTGATTATAACAGAACTAAAAATTTACAGATCTACATTTTTAAGAACGGAAAACAGAAAAACTCAGGAAATACGTTGAAATATGGTGGTTATGGGCAAAAAATATAGAAAAAAACATGCACAACAACGAAAATAAAAAACAAAATAAAAAAGTTAAAAAAAATTTAAATATTTGTCGTTACACAATTTATGAAAAGGGACATCCACATGATTTTTAATACTTATTTCAAGAAATTTTAGTTTTTTCTAGTAACAGACTGTCCTACTTATGCCGTGAAAATTTCGAAATCATCTACATCGTTACAAATGGATTATCCGTATCTGCTTCGCGTTCGTGACGTGTTATCATGGCAACACACGCTATGGTAAAAAGAAGTGTATCTTTATAGCGGTCGACGCTAGTTGCATCATGATAACGATATTTCTCTTCCCAATCATCGTCCAACTCATATCTTTTTATATCCATCATAATGATGACCAATCGTTTGTCAATCTTTAGTACACTTGTAACTTTATTCAAAGTTTTTCTAGTTCTAGATACAATTACAGACTTCAACTCGAGAAATTACTTTATGTAATTTGGCATACCTACATTACTATTTGTGGAGGTCCCTTCTCATTTCAATTACAATATTACAGTTGTAATTCCACAAGTTTCTAAGTCAATTATTATTCGACCTAATAAGGTATTACCGTTAATGTGCTTTACCAATTAGGTAATCACAAATTCCGTGTCATTGTGCACACCTGAACAAATTCAGGAAACGTCAAAGTAGTTACATCTATTTGTAACGAGCTATTAATTTAAATTGACTTCAAAAGCATTATAAACCAATTACAGTTGCATCGTAACTAGTACGCGAAAAAAACTTGAACATGATATTTTTAGAATTAGCGATCACTTTTTGCGACATTGTAAAAATATAAAATGTTTGTAATAGTGACTTTGATTTTGATGTTTGATATGACTCAATATTAGGCTATAAATAATGCTTCAAAAAATTTAAATTAGAGTAATTTTATTTTAACTATGATTTTTTATTTTTTTTTACTACAAGCCTATGATAAATTTTTTGACTTCTTCATCATGGGAACAAAAGACTAATATTAAAACATCACTAATTTAAGAAAATTAATGTTATATGAAAAAAAAACGTTGCTTTAAATTGCTAAACTTGTGGAACAACAACCAGGGCATCATAAACATGAGAATATGTTCGTCATCGTGGTATAACGGCTAGGACTCACCGTTCCGACTCATCAGCGGCCTGGCTGGCCTCAGCCAACTTGGCGGTGGCAGTTGCCAGGCGCTCCTCGGACCTTTCCAGGTCTTCCTCCAACAGCTGGATGCGTCGGTTGAGTGCAGCCACTTCGGACTCGGCCTGAGGAGGGACATCACTCATAAGATAACCTCATATATGTTTACAGTACTGTATATTTTACGAAAATGTTATTCAAATTCAAATCATTTATTTCGTCTTAGGAACTAATAGCTCACTTAACGAACGTCAAATTTTAAAATATTATGAATTGAAAAAAAAATCGTAACAGTAAAACTTCCTCAAGTCTCGATAGACAAAATCTATTGTATCATCGTCTTTATGAAATACAAATAAAGCAAAGTTAAAATAAGGAGACGATGTCAGTTTACACAGAATTGCCTATATTACTAAGGATGGGATTATTCATTTACTAACCGGTACGTCTCTATTAAATATTTAAACAAAATCAGGGTTCGAAAGAAACAGGTAGAAGCGACTGAAGTCATACCAATTCCATAACTAATTATAATTAAGTTATAGTCATGAGTTGTTTGCTGACCACTAAGTAATTTCGGATTTTAGTCGTCAAACCTATACAAAATTTTTTACACGTCTAGGTAGATAATATGATTACACTTCGTTATGAACGTAATGATAGGTAAGTCCGAGATTGTGCTCAAGTTATCGTTTATCATTTTATCGGTGCATAGATTCTAATTCTCAGAACCGTATGATCTATACTAAGACATTCGGAGAAAAGACGTCGGCATAGCAACTAAGGAGATATTCTCTTTTCTTCTCTCACTTATCTTAATATTGACCACAAATTTTTGTGCACTGTAAAGCCGAAAAGTACAGGGGAGAGGTTAATACCATCCCTAAATTAATATTGAAATGTCAGAATGAAAATGCAGCCTTATCAAGACAACATTAGGGTCTTATTTTGTGTATATCGTAATAACATTTCGGTCATAATAAAATGAAATAGCGTTGTTAACTTGAAAATTATGTAGAGAAATTGGCCATTTCGAATACGAGTACTATTACAATTCTGACTTGTAGTTGTAGGTACTTAATCAAAAATTTTGGCAACTTAACCGCCTATTTTTCCTCTGAAACGACTACTATACGCGTTTTAAAATGAAATTCTTATAGATTATTTTATTAGACAAATGTAAATAGAAAGAAGTATACATAGCTAAAAGTAGGTAACTATCGAGAACTTTAGTAACTAATAAATAAAATTATATTATAAAAATTAATCATCTTTCATTTCAAAGA
>LGAG01000057.1:0-13829 GCA_001278395.1 Lerema accius | reverse complement strand
TCTCTTCTAGCTTGGCGTTGACTTGCATGAGAGCTTCCTGGGTCTGGTCAAGATCGTTCTCAATAGTCTGGATCTTCTTCTGGAGTTGTCTGGCTTCCTCTTCGGCCTACAAACCGAATGCCAGGTTTTATTCGTCGTAATATTATCGATTATTAGTAGGTACCTATTCTAGTTATGAGTCGACTAGATATATCTATGACAAATGGATATTTATGACTTATTGTTTGTTCTATGTTGTATTGTCTTATAATCTCATACAAAATTTACTCTTATTTATCAGTCTTATTAATAAAAATCAGTAAATTTAATCTAAATCAAGCTAGCTTTTAATCAATCAGCTCAATTTGACGAAGTATAGATACTTAGTTTACAGCATTTAAAGTTCAGGGTTAATCTATCTTAGATACCTATCTCTATAACGTTGTAATAGTAAATTGTAACTTCATTTACCATACACAATAACATTTTTATATTTTGACAAATGACCTACAAATAGAATACAATACAATACAGTACAATATGAATAATAACAGATCATCAAGTCAAGGTTGAAACGACTCAAGTTCACCTACAAAACAAAACAAAATCGGAATCAACGTGCAACCCTATCCATATCAGCTGTTCACAGATCTAATTCCATATCCGTCTTCCGGATCCTCATATCCGTCACGGTTGGCTGGGCAGTGCGTATTGGCCCTTAACCTTACAAGTTACGCTGATCCGTAACCGGAATGCGAGCGGTATCGGACTGCCTCCCTACGAGCTAACCTGATTTTCAACTTCTCAGACACAATCTAAGAGAAATTTGCAAGGAATTCCGCCTTGCTCTAATAACGTATTTGCTAAGTGTCATATCGGAACATGAGTGTTTATCTAAGCTTTTTATGACATTTATGGCATGGACAGTTTAGCCTGAAGATATTTAAGAGATATTAAAAATGTACAGATAGTAGCTTTTACTGTTTTGTTTTGAACGGCCTATATAATTAAGCTGATAGGTTCATTGTGATATTCCCTAATATCTTATGATTCAATAAAGATCCTGTCGTAGTTATCTAGTCCTTTTAATGCAGTAAATACCCTTTCGTAATATCCTCCTTAACTAATGATCCTATTGGATTATGTAGCACCTTTCACACCTTTTGAAATATTCCCCATTTTTACCCGACTGCGTAAGGCTCTGTTTTTGGAGCGTATGTTTGTCTATTTCTTTGACATGGTCTAAAACCTAAACGGCATTATGGATTTTAATTTATGGGTTGTCATTGGATTCCTTTCGATTCAGAAAGTGACATAGACTATAATTTTCTTTCAAATGACCCCCAAATTTTTAGGCCTCGGGTTTTTTGTTTCGCTTTTAATGATCCAATAAAGTCGCTGTGGTAATATTCTCCAATACCTATTGTCCAACTGTAATGGTAAGGTTACCTTCTCAGCGCGAAGGTTGGCGTCCTTGGCCTGCTGCTCGCACATGGCGGCGCGGTCCAGCGCGTTGTCCTTCTCCAGCTTCATCGCCTGCATCTTCTTCTTGATCGCGTCCATTTTGCTTGTTTGTTTGTTTGCTCTTGCTTAGACGATAAACTGCAACAAATAACAGAACGTTTATACTTCATACTTATGTGATTAATTTTAAAGTAACTGTCTGTATGTCTTTCTGTTTGTTTGTTATCTTTCTCATGTTAGGTCCAATTTAATTTATACCTTTGTAAACATTAATTAAACACAGCTTAATTCGGATCTGTCGTTGAGTAGAAAACTTTTATAGGTCCGAAATTTATCTTGTAAATTACTTCTAAAGCTCAATATTAAACCTTAATGAGGTATTATATTATGTCATTTATGTAAATCTTAGGTTCATTCTTAATCCGAAGTACCTATAATCTCAGCCAGCCATATAGAAAGTTTCGTTCGAGCCGGGTTTAACCATAATATTTTAACTGGGCAGTTTGAAAAGTAAGCTTTGCCGGTGGGACGCTATTTATGGAACTGGGGTGCATTGATCTCAGGCCCACGAAGGGTAAAATACTTTAGGTAACCGTACGCACGCGTTATTAACCTAAAGTGGTTTTATCAAGAGGACGACCGGTTACACTTTTAAATATAAATGTGTGTCAGTTCGAAACGAAAACACTTGTATCCTTGCGCGTCTAGTTTTTATTCCAACTTCAGTAATCACAGCGAAATTAACACATGTTTAGTAAGGTTAAATGCTTACGGTGGCATTGTATTGCGCTCAATACAATCCATTACGTGTTCCACGTAATATTTTACGCTCAAAAGCGTAAAAATAAGCGAGCGTAGTTACGTGGCTAGTCATTAGGTATATCGGAACGAGTTAACCAGTGAATAGGTAAGTTTTTTCGAGCCATTATTAGCCGTAAATGAAGGTTAAGAACCTCGTAAGCGATGGTAAATCCTCCAAGCCATCACGGAACGGTAATACTTCACGCCAATTATACAAGGCTGATCGTCTTCTGTTCTTGTTGGTTGCAACTTGCAACGGGAATCCTTCCACAATTGCAGTTTGTATGACTACAAAAAGTTCTTACCTCTGAATTATCGTTAGACAACGTATAAGTTTACTGTGGATTTTGTAGCTTTAAATGTTTTATGATTTTGCATCTCTAGGCAAACTTAGAGCCTAGGCAAGGGCATCAGAGGAATAAATAATAATATTTAATTTATGATATTTACGGAATGCAGGATGGAAAAAAATATCAAGTCCAGTGTAGGAAGTCAACTTAATTTTTTATCTTCCATAGTTTTAAATTAAGATCATTGCTTAGGGACTCCATCGCTTAACTTTTTAATGGCTTTGATATAAAAACGATTGTAATGTAAAAAAGTTACTTATTAGAATACCTAATCATCTCTCCTCCTTATGATTTCTTTTTTAATTTATTTCAAAACCAGATCTGTATGTACTTGAAAGAATATCTACCCATTGTTGAGCATTGAACAGATTCACGCTCCTCAAAAATTATTCCCCTATTAACCCCTCATTTCAATTTCAGTTAAATCTCAATAAGCGAATTACAATGAGATTAGGACAAACAAATCATTTAATCGTAATTTAACCCGCTGTGGTCTGTCGGCCTTGTCACGAACCCTATTGTATTGTAGAGAAGGTCCGAATACAACATCAATCACATTTACCAGTAGTATGTACTCGTATTGTTGAAAAAATAAGATATAGGTATTTCTTAAACAAAAAATATACAATGATATAAAAGAATAATTTAATTAATGGGTTAGTGGTTTAAAAAATATTTACATCTCTGTAGATGGATGCAAGAGCAGTGAGGGTCAAAAAAATTTGGGTAAAGGTAAAATTTTATGAAATAGGGAAGTAAAAAAATGTGCAATACTTAGTCCAGTACCTTACCCATAATTAGGTTACATAATAACGTAATACAGAAAGCGTGGATTAGGTAATTAATTACAAATTACATTATTCCATAATATTTTAGATAACTTTAATATTTAACTAGTAACTTTACCACGTTGATTTTCAATTTATCAATTTACAGAGTAATGAATTTCGAATTTTACAGATTTCGGATTTATTCCTAATTTTGGTAACACTATTAATGTCGGTAGAGTTGATTAAATCTCAATGAAATGTTACTGCAATAGTTAACCATAACAAATGGTTAATAACAACAATGGCCTCAGTCAAAAAGATTAGAGAATAACCATGTTAATTACTTATTAATGATTTTTACCATTTAGGTACGACGTGTTAGTGTAAGGTATAAAGTGATAAATGTGATAAATAATGAAAAAATTACATTAGAGTGACGTACCAGAAAAACTTAAGCCGATCCAGTGGTTCTAATCATAGTGGAAAATTACTTAGTAATAACAGGCCTATGACCACAATATCACCTAGCAGAAAGCAGTCGAGATGACAGAAATTTCATTACTATTTTTTTTTTACGAACTTTCTTCTCTTTAATTGTTTTTCTGTGCAGGTAACTGGCCTTGGACTCCATTTTACTATACGACATTATCAATAATAGGTACCTAAGTATGTTTTGTTTCCGGCGATAGCGAACTAAATGAAATAAAATTCTTCTTTTGTCGAACAATAATTACTTATTTACTGTTTTAGATCATGGTCACGACGAGGCTTTACTAATAATAACGATTAAATACCGGTATAAAGATACCGGTTTTAATTTTTTTAATAGTCATAAAAATTTTAAAGCCATAACAACTAATAAGAGTAAATTAAAGCCATGATTTAAAAACAAAAAACGTATACGTAGAGTATTTACGTATGCGTACTATATACGTATGTATAACTTGTGTGGCCAGACGAATGATTCAAGAGTGAAGAATTCCTTTGTGTGAGTCATCTTTCGCAAAAATTTACAAAAGCTGACCGCACGCATGTTCTTATGAAATGAATCTTTATTGAACATCAACAGTAACTGAACTCTCCAAAATTTGGTTTAAAACTTTATTTGCCTGGCCTTTTGCTTGCTAAAGCCAGATTCTCGGCCGCGACCTTATTATGAAAATAAAAGACAAAGCTACATTTAATGTACCTAGACTCTGACTTCCCAATCTGGGGGTAATTACCCTTCAGGGGTAAATCAGATATTAAGGGGTAACGAAAGCTACTTAGGTATCTATATTTTTCGTTTTGAAAACATTTATAGACGAGGTAAAATTAGTTTACCTTATAGGTCACAGGGGTAACGGTACTGAAAAGGTTAGGAACCACTGATCTAGACTGACCCAAAATTAAAAAGTATGTTCTGTTTGTTGTGTTACCTTGTAGATATTAATTTATGAGGTAAGGTAAAAATAAATTAAAAGCCTACTGATGTATACTTTGATATTGCTGACGTTTATCATTTGTTGCGCTATAGGTATATTTCCATTTTGTAATATAAAGTTACTTGTAATAATCTTTATGTAATATTATGGCGTAAGTAAACTTGACCTTACGTAAAGGTAACACATGTGTTGCGTGTCTTCAACAGATTTAGTCTTGGTTAAAACCACATCAAAAAGTTAATAGTGTTTTTATCAAAAGGTTCAAAAAATTAATGAACTAGGTATTTTTTTTACTACTTAGATATTATGAAATACTTAACAATGGTAAGTAGATGTTATAGAATAAATTGTTAACATTTTATAGCACGTATCTACTAAATAAAAGACGTGACATATGAACTCTTTCAGTGAACGTTAACAGCACGAACTTTACATACTTCAATACTTATACCTACGTATTATATCAGAGAACACAAGCATTCTTCGCATGCCTTCATTATCGTCTTTTATTTGCATACCATTCCTTCTCGTTTTATACATTTCATCTTAAATTTGCATTCTTACAATCATCGACACAAAGGAGACTGTAGAATGCGTATCTTGTAGGCTTTAGTTTATGATATGACAGATAAGAATGCCGCGTAAACTTGTGTTACGTTAAAATAACATATTTTCTGAATTTCTTTCGATATTTTGCAATATAAGGTAAAGTAGAAAAATGTAAACTTGAATTTTAAGTGTAATTTTGAGCACGATTACATGATACAGACAATTAATAGAAAATTCAACAGCTGTTTTTATAAATTCCACAGATTAAAAACACTGATGACCATATTAAAATTCATTACATAATTAATTAAATGTCAAGAAAAAACTTGTTTCTACATTATTTAAGTCAATTATAATATGAGCATAAAAGTGAAATTTATTACCCAGAAGCTCAATGATTACTTCAATTAAATTACACATTAAGTTTCTCGACTTGTTAATGGACAGTTACCACTTAGGAATATCGCAATAAAACAGTAATTTATCATTACCTTAACCAATAACATGAAATTAAAATCAGGGTATAGAATTTTCTAGATCAATTTTATTATTTAGTATTTACTATTACCTATAGTATTGCTTTCATTGCAAAATCAGCTGTCATTTACAAATTGTTATAATTCTATAATTGATTAAGATTCTGTAATTATAGAATCACCAGGTATTCTAGTCGCAGAATAACTTTTTATAGTACCTAAATACATCATTAGGGAAGAACCTAGCTCCATTACTAGGGAAGTTAAATGACTGTATGACAATATCATAAGTACTAATTGTATGCTAAACATTAGTGAGGTTATGTGCCATTGTTTCAGTTACGTAGCTGTGACGTCATAACTTGTGGTCAATGTTTGGCATCGGCCCAATGACAGTAAACATGTAGGTAATGTATACGAGATATCTGATCGCTTAGACAATAACAGACATGTTTGGAGCAAAATTACTTAATAACTTCATCAGTCAATTAATTATTGGACATTTTAGTGAATTTAGTATATTACCTAATCCACTGTCTGAATTAGTTTTTGCATCACTGAACTATGTTTAGTGCGATTTTCATTTTTGAAAAGTTTAAGTTAAAAATCTTCAATGAGAGGTTTTGTAAAAATTACTTATTTAGGTATTATGAGACAGCGATAAATAAATAATATTAATACTGAAAGTAAGAGTTTGTAGTTTTGTCTGCTAAAAATGATTTTTCATTCAATTGTTTCTTTTTCAGGTAACTTTCTTTACACTAACCTATTTATAAGTAGTATCTCACTAAAATTAGTAATTCTTACTAACCTTGACTTGTCAAGTACAAGTAATTCAGTGCCAATGAATTCTTGTAGTAAGTACTTAATTTATTGCTACTAACTTTAACTGACTTTTTTATCTGAAATATTTATAATGTACACTATTAGGATAAAAAAGTACCTACCTACCTATGCAAGTTTAATTTTTAATTACGTTGTATTATTACTTATATCAATTATAAAATTAGTACAGAAAATACGATATCCTATTTTATGATCATACCAAAATAATGTATTGGTTAAACTTTTTCAAGTAGCGAGTTTCAGGCGCATGCGCTATACCGCCCCCGCTTCCCGCGCAGACACACCATTGGCTACTGGCTGGCAAGTTGCCAAAAACGCGGGAAAACTCGAGCGTAACCAATTCCTATTGGTCGTTAGAAATGAAACCGAGCACCGCGATATTCAAAAATAGAATTAGGCCGACTATGCCGTGATTACAAAATTCTGGCGTATGTCCCGGTCCGTATGGAGGTCAACGAAAATAATCTAAGCACTTAACTTTTTAATTTAACTCGATTATCCACGAAAACTACGCACAAAATTACGACGAGATTAAACAAACACGTAATTATTCGATGTAAACTAAACAACTCGAAAATATTTTCAGTACCTACAATTTATTTCCCAGCTGTTTAAACTTACTGCTCGAAAACTGAAAATTTAAAAACCGAACGGAGCTATTCAGCGGTAATCCGTATCGAGAGCACTGCACTGGCTACTTACCGGCTGAATGGAATTTACACCTCAATTAAAAAAAAAAACACTTTTATTTTTTTATACACTACACTATGGCACTGCTGGTATTGGTACTTACATGTCGAGTCGACGCGTGCTGTGGTGCGACTGGCGTGTGGCGCAGCGCGTTGGCCGGTGTCGCCTTACCGCCGCGAAAGGAGATGGGCCGCAGCGAAGCACCCCGCTCCGAGAATACTGTCCCGGTCTTTACTGAAGGCTTCGTGTTTTGATGCTTACTTACATTGTACTACATTGGGATTTAAGGGCTTACGTCTTAGTTAAGGCCTGCGTTTTAAGAAATTGATGCTATCAAGGAATGCGCTTCGGAGGTACTGATGATTTATGTTGGTTATGTACATAATATATTTTATGATTTTTTTAGATTTCATGATAGTAATTTAATAATAAGTAGTTTTCTTTTATGACTTAATATTTTTAAATACTTATTACGAAGATTGGTAATTCTTGTTGTATTATTTTAGTGTAGGTTTTAGCCAAATGGAACTTACTCAGTAAGAAAAAATACTGTTGAGATTAAACTAGAGAGTAGGTACCTACAAACCAACTTTCAAAAATAGGGAAAATTAGCCGTTGCTGTCGATCAATTCTCAGCAGGGTACCTAAAGGATTTTTTTATGTGGTATGAGAATAGCTATCAAGCTTGCAGTGCCACTATCCCCTGCAGTTCATAAACATCCTGTAATACCTCGAAGGGGACTCTAGATTGTACCTAGCCTATATTCGGTTGGTAGATCCTATTAACGTAATAACAGGTGTTAGCAAGAAGATTAGTAATTAAGTATTATAAGTATCATTCGTTAGTAAGAGGATTGCAAAAGTTAGGATAGGTAACACACACAGGTAGTCTAATCATTTAATTTTAAGCACCGATCGGTTGCTACCCCCAAAGAGTCGTCGTTTCAATTCAACACAACTTTTATGTTAAAAATTTTATAGTAAGAGAAATTAGAAAAAACTCAAGTTAGTCAACCTACATACGTGTGAGAAAACTTGGACCCATTTTTTTATGGTTTTAAAAGTTCCACAGAATTTTGACATTTTTACCTCTTAGGCCCACTTCAGAGCACTTGTTTCTCCTCATAATTAGGCCTAGAGCATACTCCACCACGCCGCTCCATTGCAAATTTTCGAAGCCTGTCTACTTGGATTTTCCATCCCTAACCATTTCTTTTTAAGGACATCAGGTAATTTACATACAATATTGATCTAAAATAACTGCGCGGCCAGACGTAGGATTATTTCCAAGAGCTAGGCCATGCTAAGAATTAAAAAATATATATTATGGACTTAGCCCTGTAATTACATGTTACTTTTTTATTTTATCGTTTTTGCATAGTATAATTTATTGTTATGAGTTACAAAAACTTAAATAACTACTCAGAAAACGTAGGTACCTAGTTACAATATTAAATTCATAGAATAGTTAAGGTCTATTATAACAGAGCTACTGGAAATATTCTTCGTTCCGGCCACGCATTTTCTTTAGACCAAAATGCCAGATGTCCTTTTTATTTTTTACCCGGTCACTCTCTATAGTGAGTTATCGAGGTATAATTTACTTCAGGTAATCAAACAAAGCTTAGTAACAGTAAACTTCAATACAATATCACGCGTCACGGTTGATAAGCGGCTACCAATATAATTCTATATTTGCTACCGGGTTAATAAACATAACTTATACCTCAGGGTTGCCAGCTGCTGGAATCTATTTATAAACTATTGCTAATTTAATAGCTTTTTGATCCATAAAAGGTAAGGGCAGACATTTTAATAGACCTTTAATTAACCCCCTTATTTAATACACATTCATCAACTTCAAGCTCTGATAGCCTAGTGCCTTAAACGTTGATCTCCCGTATGGGAGTTCCTGAGTTCAAACCCCGGAACGCTTATCTTATTCTTAAAAAACTTATTTGCGTATTAGAAATGAATTATCACTTGCTTCGGTGAAGAAAAACATCGTGAGGAAACCTGCACACCTGAGAGTTGCCATAAAGTTCTCAAAGGTGTGTGAAGTCTGCCAATCCGCAATAGGCCAGCGTGGTGGACTATGGCCTGTACCCCTCACAATGTGAGAGGCGACCCGAGCCCAGCAGTGGGACCGTTATGGGTTGTGATGATGATGATCAACTTCAATTAAAATTATTGGTGAAGTAAAGTAACCTCTTAGAAGTTAACATTAATAATGTTACTAAACTTCTAAAATAAGCCTCAAAATAATATTTTTCTGCGAACTATCCACAACCATTTATTACGCATTTCATACGACAAACACTTAATTGGTATCGAGACAAATTACCAGTAACTTAAATTACATTTAATTTCGGAATGAGTATCGAGTGAGTCATAATGTCGTTTCGTTTAAGTAAAGTTGACCCAGTTGGGGAACGCCATAATCTCACCTCGTGCAGGCCTCGGCTACTGGTTCTCACTTCATAGAAAGGTTACACATAAAAATAATCTGTACAAATATTATAAAGCTGAAGAGTTTGTTTCTTTGAATGCGCTAATCTCCGGAACTACTACTGAAACGGTTTGAATTCTTTTAGTGTAAGATGGTCCATTTATCGAGGAAGGCTATAGGCTATATAACATTACCCTAAGATGAATAGGAGAGAAGCAAAAAAAAAATATTGCGGGAGCCGAAAAATTATGTCATATAAATCCACAAATCTAACCCTTTGTTCAATTATATCCATGCTTTACTACTAATTTTTTTTAAAAACGATAGATCGTTTAGATTGCAAATTGGTAATGGAACCAATCGGTAACTTACTCTTACTGAAAACGTGTACCTTCTACGATCCCTCTTCACCCATAGATACGAGTAAGTGCAATTTACTTAGTCCTGAAGCCCAATTGTAGGTTCAGAATCACTAATTAAACCCATAATGTAAATAAACGTAGTTACCTAAAGACAATTTATTAGATAAAATCGATCAGTCATACCTACTTATACAAAAGTAGCCATTAGTAGCTACCGTAAATAGTTGCGGACACTTAAAATGGATATGATCATTCTCGGCGCCTGCCAATGGTTAGTCAAGCTATTATAACAATTAAATTTTATTTATCACAACCAAATGGCTATGGAAATCAATCGATATTATCTCCGTGCTTGTTATATTTTTAATTAACTTACTAGTAAAGAAAACAGATGCCGGCATTTATAGCTGTTTTTCCTGCAATGTTTTGTTGTTAATAAGGCCATATTTGATGACTCTGTGTGACTGTAAATTTTTTCAAAAATACTTTTGCGATAAGCCTAAAATAAAAGAAAAATAATACACAAAAATGTATCTGAAAAATAAGTCATCTATTTATTTTTACGCGTATTTATTTTATTTTTGTCTAAAGGGCTGATTACGGATTGATGATGTTTTGAGTTCAATCTCTTAAAACTTACCTACAGCAAATAATTTCTTGGATTATATTTACCGCTATATCTTCTGTCTATAGATAGTAAAAGGTTGTAACTACAAAATTTTAGTTATTACTGTGAGTCCTAGTAATAAATATCTTTAGCACTTCAATCCATTCATTTAGCATCCCTATCGATAAATTCATTGTAAAACGTGAATTACTCTAAGCTTCCTCAATGACTAGGAAAAAATCGTACCTAGTATCGTAATCGTACTGAGTGGGCACTTGTCTGAAGTAAAGAAAAGTTTTCGTAGCCAAAACCAAAAATACTCGTTCGTGTGACGTCACATTTCCCACGATGTCAGTTACATCAGCATTAGTAGTAAATTAGTAGGTAACTCTGTAGTTTTAACTACAGACAGTTTTAAATATGAGCTAGTTAGTAAAGTCACAGATTAGAAAATAGTTACTACGTAAAGTACGTACTCGTAGATGTAGGTACGCGTGCATAATGTTCACAGGTCAAACGGCTTACTTAATTAAGACTTCTAAGCTCGTTAACAAATGCACATTCTTGTGATTTTAACTTGAGTCATTGCAAAATATAATTTTTAGTAGTCTTATACGGATATTCGTATCCTTTATATTATAAAACAATTTGACCCAGATGGTTGTTTTGTCAAGGTAACCGTGGCGCTAAGACACATTTTCCTACATTTTCCTTCGCCCGAAAACAAGGTCATCAAAATCATCGACCAACCTTCGTCGGTAAAGATGGACTGTTTTAACATATTTATGAGCTCAATGAACAAGTGCTTCAAACAACTCGTCTACGACCAGTTTTAGGATCTATAGATATAATTGTTTTAAAATATTACTAGAATGGGTACTTACCGCTCACAATGTGAGAGGAGACCCGAGCCCAGCAGTGGGTCAGTTATGGGTTGTAATAATGATGATGATGATGATTACTAGAAGACCAGTCATTTTTCCGCCAAACATTTTGTTTTTTACAGTTTAGTCGATCCCTTAATTTTCTACATCCGGCTCTCCTGACATTTAATTTTCCTGTATATTTAGTAAAATGCTCATCATATCGGATAACTTTTGCAATGGCGACGATTCAATAACTCTAATAGTTTGGTTCCTTGAAGTATCTCGACATCAACACCACCTGCCAGGTCCGATTGTGGTTCGAAACCATACACGGTACCTCTAATATACCTCACAAAACTTTTACTGAAATTGGTCTAGCGGTTTAGGAGGAGTTCAGTGACAAACACCTGTACGCTGAGTTTTTATATATTAAGATTAACTTTTCCCAATAACTAACCAATGATAATAAACATTTCCAGTCGAAAGCATCATGGTGACCGAACGAGGCAATCATATTCCACAAGCAACAAGGATGTTCAAAAAAAATGTACCTAACAGACAGTGACGAACATAACAGGACTTTCGTTTAAGAATGAGACATTAATTCCACGTTATTATTGAAGTATTCACTGAAGAAACAATTCACTGAATCATTTTCTGACTCATTTTCGAATAAAACCTTATTAGTCGCCGTTATGCAAGCTTACGAGGAAGTAGAACAATACCAAATATAGTAAAGTGAAGCTCAAATAATCATCAACTTTTTTTAATCTATACAACTAAATAAAATTGAAGTGTCTGTTTGTAATATTAAAATAGCCGTTTTTTGTTAAATGCATACTTACCAAAATAACATTTATTTTTGTCTGTCTGTTTGATCCGGCTAATCTCTGAAACGGCTGAACCGATTTTGACGGGACTTTCACTAGCGGATAACTGATGTAGTAAGGAGTAACTTAGGCTACTTTTTTACCTTCGTTTCGGCATAGGTTTACCGAAGCGAAGCGAGGGCCGGTCCACAAATGTCATAAAAATATTGTGAATATGAACCTCTTTATATCGCTTAAGTCGTTCTTGGGCCAAGGCCGTCTTTCGGACAGATGTCGATGTGATCTGTCGATTGTTGCCAAGTAAACAAACATCGAAACATCTCGAAAGTACGTGACTAACAAATCGAAAAGTACGCGTAATCGATTGATTTTAATTATTATCTAACGATAACAGTCGACTTGTCTTTGTTGGAGATCCTCTGACGAACCAAGATCTCAATTCTCTGGTCACTGACCATATATTCTTTGTAAGTTAATTTCCAGACTTAGATACTGCGAATTTAATTTTACTATTAGATAAGTAACTTTTTTCTAACCTTATCATCGATAAGTAACTATAGATACGTATAAAAAGGCAATTTATGATAAAACAAACCCCTTCAAAACACTGAAAAGTTAAAGAAATGTAATCGTTAGAAAGAGAGGCAATGGTCTATCCCAAAAACATACGGCAGTTATTTCTGTCGGCCTGTCTTTAGCTAGAAATAGGACTGTGACGTCACAACGTCAAATATTTTCATCATTTCATCACCACGTGTGTAGCAATCACTTTCTATACAAGATTGATAGACGCTGATTCATTGATGATTTAGTTTTCTTTGCATATAAGTTGTATAACTTATGCACAACACTAATAATAGATCATTTGTTTGAAATAATTCGCTCTTGCTATGAGTGCACACATTTGAAACTTTACAATCATTTATTTTTAACCACCTGTAATTAAGATAATGGTTAATTAATGGAGTAGTTTAATCGATTGATAAGTTATAACACAACGGTTTTAAATATTGTGTTACTTTTGTAATTTTAAAAAAGCATAAATTAGGTATCTATAGGTAGGTACAGTCAGGATCAAATATTTCGTGGTCATGCAGATTATACGAACTTTGCAGCCAAACATTGACGTTGATATTATTATATCGATTCATAGACTGATCTTTCTGTTATTAACGAAAGAATGCTAATTAGCTAATCTTTGGCCGAATATATTAACCAAATTAACATGAGCAAATGGGATTACGTAACTGTTTTGTTTTAGAAGATAAGTAGGTAAGTAATTATGTACTGTTTTTGTACGCGATTACATTCAACACAAATAATAAATTACTGACGACTACGACGTGAGTTTAAAAATTAAACGGTC
>LGAG01000056.1:458699-479806 GCA_001278395.1 Lerema accius | reverse complement strand
AGGTACGTTACAAACAGCAAGTCACTTGTTTTCGTTGTCATAATTGGTCTTCGGTATAACAACGATGACATGAATTCGATTCGGAAAATTTAGCTATGTAGGTAAAGTACCTACGTGGTTAATCACTTGTTTTAAAAACAATGAATTGCGTGTTCATTTACGGCACACTGTAAGTTGTAAAATATCCTAAATTATGGCACCGATAATTCAAACGTGATACTTGATGCATAGTTACCGAATATCTCACTAACGATAGCCAAATACTACCTACTATTATAGTAGCATTTAAACAACTTTTAGTCGTCTACCGACAAGTCTATGATATGCTTTTTTAAAATACCGCTAAACATCTCATTCTCAATGTATTTTTATCATAGCGACAGAATCTGATAAATTGCGAAAAGACAGCAAAAACCACGTTTTTTGTAGAACTAAATCTATATACTGAAAAATAAAAGTAATAGCCACTTAATCTTTTCCAAAGTACAGTTACACCTTAAAAAAATAAGAAATAAAAGTCGCGTTGAAAGAGAGCACAAAGAAACTGAAGAAAAAGCCACGGCTAAGATTTTCAGGCTATTAATACGAGATAAATGTACGGGAATAATAAAAAAGTAAAGGATTCTTGAAATACATTTTTATTTATTTAATTTTTAAAGAACGATAGATAGCATCTTGTATTTTTTATGAAAGAGATTGCAGTTTTATTGATAACAGCGTCGTTTCTATCACCCATTTTATCTCGAGCATAGTCTGAGTTCTCTGTTTTTGTTTACTTGCTTCGTCTATAATAAAATTTCATTTTCATCCATTTAGATTTTAGACTATATAAAATTAAAATTTAAGTAATTGGGTTGGCAATTAAGTAATAGCGATTTTTTAATACTAAGGACAAACCACTATGAGGGATAAATAGTTATGTTACGAAATAACGTCTGCTCGGTATTCTAATTTGTATGTAAAATCCGCAATCAATTAGGTTGCCAAACTTATAAAATAAAATATCACAAATCTTCTTTGGATAGTGAAAATTAAAATCAGTGGCACTAACAATAAACCTGTTTATAAGCGAAAGACAAAATTAAATTACCATAAAAGACACATAACTAACGGTAATAAACAAGATAATTGAATCAAATTACAGCTTAGTATTTTCAGTGTTAAAGATAAAAGCCGAATTCTCGAGGAACGCCGACAGACAACTAACTATACATTTGATACGATACGAATTTCTGATAAATATGAAATACATTACAAACAATAGACGCATTTGAATTAACTTCGTCTCATTTAAAACTTTGAGTTCCAACATCAAAAGAAATTTTTGATAATTAGACCTGAGCTACATTTAGCAAGTTCATTTAGCGAATTCTCATTTTGTAGCGTCCTTAACAAAAGTTATTAACACAAAGTGAGAAATATTTTCCATGCACATTAGACGCAATTTAACGTAGACCGTCTCTCACTACTTATACATATTCCGGATGTTAGTGTCTTTTACATTTTATATAACAAATGCTCATCATCACCGGCCGGCTGGTGCAGCGTTGGCAACATATTGAATTGAAACAATGCTTTATTAACAAACATACCGAATTAATCATGTGAATGTCAAGCATCGTATTGTTATAACACATGAACTGCATTTAATATATTGCTTATGAATGCTACAGTTATTTGATGTATATTTCAGAAGAAAGTTAGTACACCAAGCGCGCCAACTGATAATTTGAAACCCAACAAAGGTTTGCTTGTGAAAACGAAATTCACCTCTGGGACTACAAGTACACTGCAATGTATAAAAACAAAAACATTTCACGGATAGTTCTAGAAAATATCGATCCACAAGCCATTGGTTAATAGCCTTCAAACTTTAATTAAGAAGACCATAACAAAAAGAAATAATAACTGTGATGAGTTCGGTAATTCAACAAGAAACGATAATCGAATATGTTTACGGCCAGAGGCCATGGAACAACACGTAGAGAAACAATATGACTACATTACCGCTAATGATTACTGATAGTTACTGATTGCGTTGCGGTCGTGTTACATAAATAACTGGCATGACTCAGACAATTCAAAGTATAGGTGTTGTACCCACGTTTATAATTGCTATCCGTTTTGTTTTGCTTATTTGTCGGTCGCTAGACGGTGCCTGCGACTTCGTCCGTTACTCCGATAACAACAAATGACAGAATAACGTAATACGTAATTTATAGAATGTAAACATAAATTATTTATCTACGTTTATCTCGAACAGAAAGAGACAGAAAGATAGATAACAATAATTGCGCACAAACAATAAAAGTAACGTAATGTGAACGTTCTGCTCTACACGAAGGCGTTATCATCAAACAAACAGCCGAGTTTCTACTAGTTACCTAATTATGCATACAGAGAAATCAAGTGGTTTATATACGTATCCAAATATATTTGAAATGTTAAATTCATCTCTGATGCAACGATTTTAATAATAATGAAACTAATTTTTAAAGTGATTCATAACCGGATCGCATATGAATGAACCGTTTCATTAACAATTAAGACCATTTACGCAGAGACACTAAACAGACATGATGTAAATTTTAAAGGCACACATACAGCACAAACAAAAACAAGTCTCCTTCAAAACCAGTAAGGCACAGAACAGATGAATCTATTTCGCTGTACAACAACACAGACAGACGGACGAGCCGGTATGACAACAGGTGTAAATAACTGACGCACAAGATACATTGTTATTCCCCTCCTCGAGGATATAACATGAGAAGGTGAGACAATAGACCGTTGTGAGATGACACAGCCTGCTAACAATGGCCATCACGCTGCTTCACAGGTAGCAACTAGAAATAACAGCGATTCTGACACACAGCGATTTGAAATGTTCCAAATGTTCTATGTGATTTGTGATATTGCAATTATTGTGAAATTTCGCAATGGTATAAATAAAACTGAAATATATAGGCATTATTTTACTAAAGTCTGGTTATATGTATTTGACTTGACAATCTACTTAGACCTTTCATATATTAGATAATTCGACTTCGGGTGTGGTATTAAACAATAATAATAAATGTCCTAATAATATTAGTTTATATGCAACACTGGAAGTTGAAAAGGTCTCTGAATATGAAACAATCATAATTAATTTCTCAATAAAAATACCTACGAAGTGAATTTTATTTCCCTGCGTCAGCTTATCGGCAAAAATAAGGCCACATCGCGTCGGACCTGTCGCAGACTTAAAACTTTTTACGACTTAGTCATATTTTAATTAGATACACAAATGCGAACTTTATTTTTAATTACCAATTAACTTTCCATCATTAAGATCTCAAGTATTATAATCATTCTCAATGGGCTTTTCAAACTAAGGAGCGTTTATATATATTATACTGAAAAGTGGTCTCTTGTTTTTCAATCTTAACTCTTCAAAGTTTCCGTTGACAGGGCAAACAAAACCCGTACTAATTTAGAACTGAAACTTCGGCGTTTGTTTGTACAGGCGCGCAACTCTTTAGCAGCAGGTTGTGCAATCTGAAAACTTGCGTGCGAAAGATTCTTAGAGACTTCGGTGAAATCAAGTTTTTTCCTCAAATGTCAATCCGAATATTGTTAAGTTCTTGGTATGCCCGAAAAAGATCTGCATAATGCATTCGCAAAATGGGTACGCTGTTATATTTAAAATCGAACGCTTAACCTTTCAAACGTTGAAAGTCATCCTGATTCCTACAAGTCAGTCACAGCGAAGCCGCTCCCGAGGACGTGGTCGCGTCGTGCAATAACCGCATTCTATCTGCACGACCTCCATAATCTAGAAAGTTAAACCCGAACGGTCGGGGAGTAAAGAGGCCGATATGAATATGCATTGTGTTATGCAAACAATCAGCGTCCCGCGCGGATGCGCCGACTTCGTGAATCATTGCCCTATTGTTGTGACCGGCACCGGATGGCTCGCGCTGACTCACCGTCTTCGATGCCTTATACAATTAACAACTCCACATATATCCTTACGATAGCGAAGGACTCGAATAATAATAACGAGGAAATTATAACATTCAAAATAAACAATATTGTGACATGTGCAATGTATTCAGGTTTAAAAAATTGTGACCTAATCAAATAAAGTTCCAAAACAGTATTTATATTCATGAAATTACCTAATTTCGTTGTCACACTACTCTTAAGACATCAACAGTGCACCTTCAGTAGTTTTAAAATTCTTGGCAGAAGTGCTGAATTCTTGATAAATATTTCTTAAATCGTGGAATATAGTGCATGAGAAGTTGAATAAATATTTGATATAAACTTTTGCGTCATCGTTAATGGCTTTAAGTTTCTTAACAATTCGTCTTAAGAGTTGTATACATTTAACGTAGGACACAAAATATTAAAACCCTTTGCAGCACAATTTAACTCAACATCCAACAAACATCTCCTTTTGTTACAAGCGCCGTCGGTTTCTGCCTTAACAAAACCCGTTTAGGAACAATTATATGCCTACTATAGGAATCTACAGACTACATATTTAAAACTAGACCGCGTTCCATAAACGGCTGCACACAATGAGCCTTCTGTCTGTGCATCTCGGCTAGTGAAAGTAGTCGTAATAAAGGCTCTCTCACAAGTGGGTATAGAGTTTCGCGGAACCGAGTAATGCTAGGCAATTTCCGGCGTATACTAGCTATCTGTGCGCACACGCAATCTTGCTGTTGCCTCACAACAGTCAATGAAATATACTAATAGCTGAACATAATACCTACACCTAACGCGATTCTGACTTCTGTTTCTTAAGAACTGCCATCCGGTGTCTTTTGATGATGGTTGTGAAGAAATCCATGAGAATTTTGATGTCTTACTATGAGAAAATCAAAAATTCGCCGAAAATCGTGAAATTCTACTGAGTTAAAGTAGGTACTTACCCTTGCAATAATACTTTTTGTGAAGGCCATGATCGTTGTCAACGTGCAATAACAAAATATAATACGCTACATACGCCTAACCCATGGGAGAGGAATGCTGTTCAATTACACCCACATGTAAATTTTATCAGATTGGATGCTGACGACGAATGACACTCGTAATCTCAAATCTGTTGTATGGAAAAGCGTACGTATACTTACGTACATGTGTTACGTTTTAAATTTACTAAAAATAACTCAACTACTACGCCATTCAAAATACTTGGTGCCTTTGGTGAGACCAATGTTCAACATAAAGCACCAAAATCTCTGGATGCAATTAATATTTCGTTTCGTAATTTTAAATGACACACGAGAAAATATAAATCGACCGTTTAAACGTGACTAATAAAGAAACAAGTTTAAAATGAATGAGAAGCCAGTTCCAGTAATTGGAAACAATAAGACAGTTGATACAATGTTTGCGAGTGGACGTGTTTGCGACGCACCGTGCTAGTTAGTGTTGGTGGCTGTTCACGTGACCGGTACGAGCGGAGATAAAACCACTATTTATAGTAACGATAACAATAACACGTGTATACATAACAGAGTTGCATTTGCGTGTATGCATTATTTATGAATTTAATAGCTTCTGTCAAGTGTGATTCAATACAACGGCCGTAACGGGCAACATCACATTCACAACATCGAGGGCGATAAAAAGTCGAAAACAATGAGAACTAACTATCCAGTTTAGGTATCTTTAAACCTATCTTATGATGGATGGACGCGATCCATTTGACAATAGCACATATCCAACAAATAGATGTATTAAATGAAAATAAATAAAAAATAGTCTATAAATATATAAATAATATAGTCTATAAATATATAATAATATAAATAAATAATTAAATAAAAAATAGTCTACGTCTTAATTTGTAATTGTGGAAAATCTGATTAAAATTATATTATCCATATTGTAAAGGAAACAATGAAAATTACAAATGGTTTGCGTTCTGTGATAATACGTTAACAGATCTGAGCAAACAAACTGAATTGACGAGAGGCGGTTGGATAGCGTCACGAGTTAACAATACGACGCTCTGTTTCAACATAAGCCGTATGTTGACTGTCTTGTATGTTTTGCACTAAAGAATCTATGGTACAAACTACGAATTAGCATGTATCCCGCGCAATACAGACTGTTGATCCGACTGGGGACGTAAGAGATTCCGGGATCGATCACCTATCAGAGCTGATATTTTCAGACAAATATCGCGTTGAAACAAACAATCCTGTGAAACAGCAAACGTGAGAAAGAATCAAACATGTTAACTGAAAGTGTTCAAGCATTACTATTTATTCTAATAATAGAAAGAAATATCGCTCGCACATATATAAATAAATATGCAAGGAATAACCTTTACAAAGTTTGGTTAAAAATTTAAAAAATAAAAACAATATTTTTTCCGAAACCAAGAGCAGCCGTCGCGCGGTTTCCTAACAAAGAGCTCAATGTCAAGGGCAGGCGTATCAGTGATAAAGTTGGCCGACCCCTGAAGGTTACCAACCGCGCAAATATTATATTAGCGCTGATAATTTGCATGCAAACGCTTTGTGCTCGACACGGACGAAGAGAGACATGACGAATTGACTGTCGGTCTGTCGGTGACGGTCGGCCGGCTAGGAGGCTATCGGCGATATTCGCTGGAGATACTGCTAACGGAACGTACACGCATAATTGCTGGGAGTCATTTTTTTTAGCAAATAATGAAGATAAATGTCATCTCCAACAGTCATCATCGGATCAGTCTATAGCCTTCTCCCAAGTTTCCACCTTAATAGATGTGTTGTGTGTTAGCTTATTACACGTTCGGATTAATTATAAAAATCAAAACGGAAATAACATTTTTTTTATCTTGCTCTAACTCAACATAAACGCCTGCTACCGTCAGAACTTACTGAATTTGGACGTATATAGAAAACGATTCATCTATTTCAAGCTCGCAGCAGACAACAAGAGAGACAGAGTCAAGTTTCAAACGCAGATTACAAACTTAAAATAACAAGTTAAACATCACGAGTCAAGCAAGAATAAACTAATTACGATCGCCCTGTAGATCAAGGCGTGACCCACCACCCTGGCTGGTTTGTTTACACGGCGGGGTCTTTGAGATTGGCCGTTACAGACAGACGGACGTGTGAGCGCCGTTCTTACAAACATGCTGCGAAGTGAACAACCGGACGAAACGCCCGACCTATAAATACATCAACGACGTTTCTCCGGACAGTTTCATGGTCAAATGCAGGAATATTTGCCGTCTGATGAACGATCTACCATCACTAAGCGAACGGTAGACTAATAACCGAGCGAGCTATATAACCACCATCGCCATACGAGGTCAGAGAGTATCTACTACATATTGATTTAATAAATCATTAGCATATGTAATTTATTAGGTTCTGCTACTACAAACTCTTTCATCTTTCTGGTTAAAGAGCATTGCAACAAACTTTGTCCAAAACAAGGCTCCATCTCAATTAAGAACATTTTCCCACTGGTGGGCTGCGTGTCTTACTAAACCAACCTAACACTTGCGATTCCCATTTTCTTGCCGTCATATAATTTATGCGATTGCATTTTGGTCCAGCAAACCTTATTAGTATGCAGCGTAGATGTGCGCTCATTATAAATGCATGATGGCCCGGCCGTTGACCCCGCTAATCTTTCTCTATGCAAAGCATATGCATGCTAATGTATGTTCCTACATCAAAAGCTGTTCATGCCGGCTTTTGAGAACTGTAATCGAAACAATAACAGTATGAAAGCTGAATGGATATTAAAGTGATCATAAGTACTTCCTCGGACATAACTTGACTTACATAGACTCACTTTACAGTTAATTATATACAGCGTAAAAATTCAATAAATTTACAAATCCGCGCAATAAAAGTCCCTACCGGTCGCGTATGGTATAAAACGTATGGTCTGACGGATTTCACCAAAATACTATTTATCTCACACAGATACTATCAAAGCATTGACATGTTTAAGTTCCAGAAATAGCAAGTATCACTGTCATAAATGTACGAGTATGTCGTTCTCGGAAATCTGACCCCGCATGTAACTCCTAATTGGACGGCTATATCATTTGAACCCAGCGGTGACGTAACATCCGAGATTCATTACGGGCAAATTCGTCCTTTTCCACAAACAAGACATTCACTTCAGCTGGAACCGTCTGAAAGTCAAAGCTGATAAGCCCAGACACATATACGGCTATACTATGCATGTATTGGATCATCGTTTCGTTCGGTCAATGGAGTCGAATGAATCATCCGATGCAGATAACCGGGGGTTTAATACTGTACAATGTTAATAAAGGTTTCATGTGCGTTTAAAGGATGTTTACCAGGTCAATAAACCTCTGACTGGGCTGATCGGTTTTGGGAACTAGAATTGAAAATGGTCATTGCGGTCTTGACATCATTTGTTTCAAACCCTAATAAGGTGTAATTCTGCTGCCATAGTACCATCTCATGGTAATGAAGTACCACCTTGTTAGAAACGATTACTTCTAGTACTTGAGTACCTTCTACGGTAGCTCCCAAAAATAATTATTTTTATACATTTCTGACATTTTAGCAAACCGTGTTATTATTACTAAACGCATCGCCACCACAGCGTTATCTGGTATCTCATCGAGTGGCTGAGCAAACCAGTACGCATTTCACTAAAAGATTTCTATATGAACATGATAACATATCCATATCTAGCTCATGACTAAACCGGCATAGGCTTGTTTGCGTCTCGAAAGTATCAAGCTGAAATTGTTATCGCGATAAATTTTTGTGTACTTATGTTGCTATCGTATTTTACGTGCTGTTGTTTAACGATGCGCGATGGCACTAAAATATCTACCGTGCGCCCACTTCTCCTAAATAAATCAAGTCAAGAGGCGCGCAGACTTGTCATTTCTACATGTAGCTCTCTGTCTTCAGTCTGAATGGTGTGGACATCTCGCACTAACAAATTAAAAAGATTTGTGAACGAGTTCAACTTGGACGCTGTCCGGTTTTTGGGAGAAAAAAAACATTTATTATGCGGTTTTATGTGAAAAACACTAAATTATAAAAACTCTGAATTACGAGATTTAGAAAAGAAATGTAAACAACACTACCTAACATAATAATTATTTCGGTTTCGATATTCTTTTGCCATCACACCGAATGCTTAATGCCATACTGGCCTCGCCTGACGTTAATAAGTAGGTAACTTAATCTGACTGTCCACTTTGTAAAATGGGCATAATCTAATTTAGAAACGGATAATTGAAAACACCGCAAAAATATAAAGTAAATTAAAAAGAGGTTAGCTACCTATCTCTCCATTATCTTCTTTTAACGTTTCCATTCTCGTCATATCTATTTGATTCTCCAAATCAATGTAAAAATCGTCCTTACGAATTGCCAGCAGTGACGAAACCTCAGGAATCTCCGCCTTTTGTCATCATGTTGAATAATTATTTCCATTGTTATCGTATACAATCTATACCCAGATAGAGTTGAGAATGTGCCCCATTGTTAGTGAGACAGTCGAGTTAATTTAGATCGCCATTGTCGGAGATTGCCTAAAATACTGTGGCCTAAGAAAATCGTACTATATCAAGCAATGAAGCTATGTAGGGCAACTAGACTCGTAATAGAAATTCCCATGCGATTTTTTAGGATACTTTAATAGTATACGAAAGAGTTCTCTCATCAGATTCAGTTAACTTGGGGATCATTATTCCCTTGTTCCTCGACGAAAATGGCTATCTACTTTTCAAGTTGCCTTTGTCCTTCACACATCCTTCAAGTACACCAGTACCATCACTGAGATTGATCATTATCATTAAACCATGTACGACATATTAATCAAAAGGCGTTCTTATAGCAAATTCCCGCCACAGCGATTACTGCCATCTAACAATTCTAGCATTAAGTGAAGGAACTCTTCATTGTCGTTTGCTATAATTAAATGTTGCAGTTACGGCCTGTAATTCGTCTCTATTTTTTGCGTTCCGTGGAAGATATAGCTATTGTGATTTGTACTGCACTCGATTAGATCGAGATAGCGTCATTCTCGTACCATAGACGGATTTTTTGTTTACTTTATCTTCTTCCTGATATCATTGCAATTTAACAATTACGTAATTAGTAATTTCTTTGTCAATATTTTAATCATTATCACGACTGACACACCATGCACGCAATTGCATACTACTTCGCGTGCTTAATGACAAACTTTTTAATATCATGTTGCGGGTGGTAAACAACAAAATGAAAAAATACGTCAGAAAGACTCACGACTTAGCTTTTAAAAATCAATCCTGGCCGGGGGTCCAACCCAGAAAACTTCACTCAAAACTACAGGTAAAATAACTACCACTACTATAATAATATGAATTCGTCAATATTCATATCCATTGGAAAAACAGTAAAAACTATGTTTTTGAACATACTGTAGTTCGTGTACTCGTACACACTAGGCTATGTACCTAAAGCCAAACGCCATGTCCAAATTAATTTGACGGGAAATTAGAACAGTCACATCAAGATGTAAAACCGGTGGTCACTGGACCGCGACAGATTACTCTATTAATAGACCAAAGGCGTCTCACGCCCCGAACACCGCTTTATTTCCGGGCTGTGGCACCAGGGATGCTATTTACGAGATTCTTTACGTTGTTTACATTATCATACTGATTACTATTCCCATAGCTACAGCTTAAATCTATCCGCAACTAATTTATTCTCACCTGAAGACTGAAATGTTTACTACAACAGCGTCTATCAGCAGTTTAACCACGAGTTACTGTTTGTTAATAATACATAAATAAGAAACATGGAAATATTTTCTTTTATCTTGAACGTTTAATATTTTTGTATATTAAATTCTTTATGTGGCAGCCCCGTCAGTTACGATGGAACATCGTCTGTTCATTATATTTATTGGGTTGTTTGTGCTTCAAAGCCTAGCTCAGTGAAACCGCGGCGCAGATCAAAGGTATCGTCGGTAACAGTACTAAACCAGATGGAAAAGTCTGGAAATCTACCGTTGCACAAGAGTAGGTATAATGCTGTAATCCGATGTCTGTTTAGTATTTCTGATAGCTATAGCTAACTTCTTACCCTGAAAAATATTCCCATCTCTCTCAATCTTTCTCTAGATTTTATTTTTATTTTAAGCAACCAACGCAAGCCTCAACGCTTCACAAACATCGCCTTCTCTTGCCGAGACATAATACAGGTTAATTTCTATAATATTGAATTTGAAGGAGTTCCCAAAACCTTAAATGCATATTGAATACCTATACCTATTAAATCGACAGTAGAAAGTTAATCCCATAATTAACGAGTCATCTTAGGAACCTACATTCAAAAAGTTCACCTTCTGTGTAGTACATGCCACAAAACTTTTCCATTCAATAAGCCCTGCCCATCATTTCTTACAATTAATCCGACATTACTTCAGAACCGAGTTATACACTGATTACCACACGTAATTAAGCCATTACCCACGTTTCTAAATCCAAACGGGTATATCTAGTATATCTAGTTTGGCGAGAGAAAGGCATCGCCCGGGAACAGCGTCTGCACCCACGGCTCTTCACCTTATACAGAAACAACTATACTTAAGAAGTTGCTTCACTGACAACTGACAAAGATACTGTATCATATCATACCGATGCGTATCATATCAATAAATATCAATGAAAACCAGTAATATAGATATAGATGACATTTACATGTAGACGTACTCGCATTGAACGTCTCAATGAGCGCGAAATTGTGTCAATGTTTTAATGTAACTGTAGGATCGTTCCGATAGACGACGAAATTCGACGAAGCCCTCGAAATTCGTGCTTAACTCATAGTGTCAATTAGACTTGATCGATATCTGTAATTGGCAGACGTCAATGTCAACGTTAACTGTCTGTCAACGGAGCCTTCCCTCTGTGTGTCACTTAGCTCTCTATTAAAAGTGGTTACCAACGTTTTGTTTCAATTCCTTCATTTGCATGTATAATATTATTATTTTAGATTTTAGCATTTCTCCTCCATACTTTAAATCATACCAAAAGCATTTGTTTTCACGTGAATTGTTGCCCAGGCGAAACTCTATGACTCTCAGTATTAAAAAGTTATTTCATGTAGAGCCAAGCTTCTTACGCTACATGCCATAACTCTACAATCGTATTGTGGATTCTCACCTACGTTTTTAAGCATACATTATGTACATTAATCGAGAGCATCCCGCATCCTAGTCATAATCCAATTTATTTATTTAATTTTATATTTATCGTAAATTCGTCGATGGTCAGCAGTCAGACAGACGCTGAGGAGAAACAACTCCACTTAAAAGGCTGCAATCGACCTCCAGGTTGTGGCATATACAATCGTTATCAGCGACAGTTGGCATATTTGGACATAAGGACGTCGCTTCGACATACCGGTACCTAGTACCAGGGGCCCGATTCAACTAACATGACTTAAAATTTCACTATTGCATTCACGGTGATATTCGATTATAACATATTGTCTATTTTGCAATAAATTACACGTAGTATTAATTAAATAAAGTTACGAAATCGCAATGTTATAGAGACTTAAATCTCATAGAGACTTAATTAAAATATTTTTGCAAATTAGCGGACTCGGGGCTCTACCAAAAATACTGAGAATTAGTTTTAATTGGAGTACAAAAATATTCACGACATTGTATCATTTTACAAGTTAAAATCTTGTTTTAGCAACTCGTAAAAAAACGTCATCAGTCTAGCAACTTTCGATATAATCGAACCTGGGACTGATCGCTGAGCACTGCCTGTTATTTCCTATCGTCACTGTGTTGGTAACTGTACCCACTGGATAGTAACGAAAAGATTTTATTTAAATATTTAGTTAGCAACACGTAACACTAAAAGCCTAAAGCGAATGCAAATGAATATACCGTAGCGTGCATTTGCCGGGGGCCGTTAGCGACCTAAAAAATGAAAAAAGCGGTTGAATATTAAAGCGGGTCGCGGTTTTAGCTGATAAATAAGTCATAAATGGTTAGTACCGTTTCTAGACGAATTCGCTTATTTATAATTTCAGTCAGGAGTTATTATGGTAACAATTATAATGACACCTCATACGCATAAATAAAGAGCATAAACATTATCTAAGCTCATCTGAGGTCATTTGTTAAATTTTGTATTGGTTGATATGTATGCGAAGTATGAGTCCCATTTTATCGAGAAGGAAAAAAACTAATCCTAAAAGATATAAAAAGTGGTAAAAATAAATCCAACATAGCATATATTTTTAGTCAGATATTAAAGTATTACTAATTGATTCGTATTTTCTTTGTCAATATAATAGGTACTCGTAGTCAAGTGTGTACTCACAGAATCCCTCTATATTTATAGACAGACCGCGGCCACACAGCTAGTGTAGTCATAAGTTGTATAAACTAAGAATCGCCGAGGAACGCAGTTTCACACAGTGCGTCTATTTTTCTCAACATAACTCAAGTGCGCTTGAATATTTCTTACGAAACGAAGTCTGCGTTCACGCCTATCCGCTCACGCAAATAACATCCCTAACTGCCGGCGATAAGGTGCCAAATCGAGAGCTGCATAAAACGCAACGTCTGTTTCAAACAGTTTTCGAAACGGTGCACTTGTACGCGTACAAAAATAAATACGTACACTTTCCACTCACACATTCACAGCCTTACATCTTATAAACATCGGACCTTCTACGAAACTGAAACTCTATGATTCAGTTTACAAGGTTGATTTTACGCGGTCGCTTTACATACTTGAGTCGTTCTATGTAAGAACGCAAGCGATGCGTCACAAGCATGGCGGCTGTCGGATCGGGTCATCGAGCTAAGCAGAAACTACTTTGTTATTCGTGCTATATATACGTATAGATCGTACTACGCTGTTGCCAGCCAGTTGCGAAGGTCACTCGACTCGCCTACGCCTGTGTGCGTGGAGTGTACGCGATGCGCTTATAATATTTAATCGGCGGCAGAAGTTTCTTTGGAACGAACGGCTAGTGTTATTCATTATCTACGCTTTCTATGGGTGAATGACAAGCTAACAACAATACTGCGATCGGATTCCGATAGACATACGTTTGATAGATTATACATTGTAAGAACAAAACCGATGAACAATGCTGCTGAATCAAGTTTTCACATAAAATTGTTATATGACGTAAAACTCAGATGTAAATAAGTTGTTATGGTTAGTTTAAATTCCGAAAACACTTGTAAATCTATTTTTAAAATTCTTTACGTATTCGAAGTTCTCGTAGATTCGTGAAAGTTTCGTCGTCATAAACGGATTCCGGTTAGCATGGTAATCGAATAGAATTAAATATTAAATGAGTTTCCTTATGTGCTTATCTAAGTTATACACTCAATAAGCGAAGTACTAAGAACTAAAATACGTCAAACATACTCGAACACTATTAAAATAGCAAATAGATAAACCAGAAGTCCTCAAATGTCTGAAGATGCAAGTTTTTCTAGTTCGAACAATAACTAAATTGACGTGAAACCTGCAATAAATAATCAACAGAAACGGTTATTTTGAATTTTCTGTTCGATTTCAAATTGTTATTTGGAGCTGATAATATTAACGTGTTTAGATATTAGGGCATTTTATAATCGTATTAAATCTAAAGCTAAGTTTAGCTCCAGTACTGACTATGCAGTTTATAACATTGCCTAGAGGTAAAGCCATATGAGTAATGAGCCAAGCGGTTAACTTCGATTCTCGGTAATAATATGTGGTTTAAGTAAACAGATGCGTATAACTAGTCGGTATTACAAATGGCGTAGGCTCTCGCGGAATAGGAAACACGCAATGGCTAAACTGAAACATAATTATGCATAATTGAATACAAACAGAAATACATTTTAATGTTCTAATCGTTAGTACGCACTAACATGAAAATATTAATATTGTGCACAGCATGGCGATTGAAATTATAATTTACACAACGGGTAAGAATAATTTATGATAACTTCATAAATCTTAACTAAGTTTGATAGGTATGATAGAACCCTGAAGTTAACATAGAAATCTAAGACTGGAATTTTAGTGATTATCTAAATTTTCCAATGCCTATTTCAACCTGGACTCGTAAACAATTAGACAACATGCTAATAAAGGTTAATTTGCAACTTTCTCCAATGTGGGTACTAAAATAATAACGGAAAGCTTCATGTAAACATCACTATCAACAAAACTAGATATCGTAGGGTTTATTACGCACTTCATTGTTAGTTATCTAATAAAATATCGATGGAAAAACTTTCCACCGCGGTGCCTAACACTTGTATAACAAAACAGTGAGCGACACCTGCTTAGCACAATATGGGGGGTAACAGTTTGTCCTTGACTGCTCTCGAAATAATCACTCAACGCGAAGCAATCGTCGTTGTCTCCCGCTTTCGTCAGTGACAGGTTTTTTCCAATCTATTTCGGGACGTCGCGGGCCGGTGCATTGTCGACGTAAACATTTGAAGTGTCACACTTAACTAACACTATACTACTCAATGCCAACAACTAAATTACGTCTTTCGTAAGACGTTGCTTCGCCATGGTTTTACTTATTTCAGAAATATCTGATTTCTATAGTTTATGTATTGCAATTGTGTCTAGAAAGTCTAGATCCCAGATAGGGACGCAACCATACCTATATGAATCCTAAACCATCCTAATAAACTCAAAAAGCTACCAAGGAAACAGATGGAAAAAATGTCTTTAAATCATGAAAAAGCCTCGAACCGGATCTAAATTACTTTAAAATTCTTTGAACATAATATTGTACGACCAGTGGTAAATAAAAGGGTTTTTTTTAAAAAAAGCCGATGCCGTATAAAATTTTGGGTATTTCCCAATATTATTGTGTAGACATTGTACCCGAGACTTAATCATACATGTGGTTTTATCTACACACGGAAATTGATAAAATCTTAACAGCTGCATGAAATTCTCAAAACTACCGAACACTGTTTGTTGTAAATTCCGCAATATGAACATCATTTTTATATTCTTTCTAGAAGCCACACACTGATAATCTCAACGACGTAATGGAGTGAATTACGTCATCCACACTACTATACGCACGTTACTGAGATGCTACTATTGTCTGCGTATAGACAGTAATATATTAAATTAGATAAGATAAGGTCCACGTCCGTCTGTTTGTCGAACACAATTTAAAAGGTCTACTGTAACATTTAAGAAAATTAACTAGCTTCTGACAAAGTACGCCGGAGAGAAGAACCGAATTTCTGCATCGGTCATCAGTGCATTGCTGTACAAATAATTTTCTCAAAATATCTACTTCAACGTTAAGTCCACGAAAATAACTTGTATGAAAACTTCGTAATTTTGAAAAATGCCATGATATGCACATTCTTCAACAAAGAACCACGCTCAGTTGAACAAAATGATATTTCGATACTAGTTGCAAAACAGGCTAATCTTTATAAGTCAGAAAGTGTTACGAAATCGTTAAGATCGCCATAAAAGGGATCCAGTTCCAACAGAAAAACCGGCAAAGTTTGTGAGAGATCTGAATTACCATGTTTTCGTTCTCGTGAATTTGGGAGGCAGCCAGGTTGCTGCCATAAATCGAGCTACGGAATGCGCTGGTCGTCTAGCTAACAAAGAACGAGCAGAGGTAAGCGAATAACTGTTGTGCTTAAAACTGAACAAGGATATAATATAGTTTCAAAAACATTTTTTTGCCAAAAATCAAACCCAAATCTTTAAAATTGAAGCAGTAACAGAAGTGTCGAAGCTGATTTCACCGCTCAATTATTTGCTTAACATAAAATTTAGTTATTTAAAACTAAAAATAATTCTGATAGCACGAAAACATAGAACACTGAAATGTGTGTTTACAAAAATTATAGTTTGAAAGTAATGTGTAGGACCATTGTTTGGCACCAAGGAAGCTGTGAGCAATATGTATCGCGAAATTTTAATAACGAAAGTCTATGTTATAACACGACATTGGGTAAGAAATTTGGCAACGTATAAGGGCAACTTTGTAGCTGTAAAAATACATGCAAAATAAACTGGCAATATAGGGTGCACCAACCCAACATTGAATAAAAACATTATAATAATAACAGGCAAAGGATTCATTGGAGCATTAGTCAAACTGAGTGTATCAAAATTACTACCTATGTACACTATCTAAAAACCTTTTAGTTCATAATTAGGTATATGTAATCAATATAATCAATAAAAAAAGGTTTTTACAAGAAAAAATCATAAACATAAAAACAAACGAAGTTAATAAATAATTATGTTGTAAAAGCTGTAGATACAAATTCTAAAGAACGCTAACCTAGTTGCGTCGACGTAGGGTAGGCATGTATAAAATTCCAACATAAAAGTTATCCAACTCGAAGTGACACTCAAGTATCCTATCTAAGTTTAGGGAGCAATTTGGGCCAGAAAATCCCGAAGGACGCAAACTGATAAATAAGGGAAAGCCTTATACTTATCTGGATTTCTGTCAGCGGAGTTCTTGACGTGAAGTGGGAAAGACGAGAAATCTCTGTGGATGACAAAAATCTCGTAGAGAAATTTGGGAAAATCTAGTAACCACATCAAGCATCATTGACACTTCGTAGTCAATTTCAAAAGTTATTCGTTACACATCTAAGAAATACGGACTACAAAACCTGTTTTTCATAATGGTTTTACATGTATCTATCTATTCTAAACTAATATCTGATAAGCTCGGTATTTTGAATAACTGCACAATGATTCATACCAAATTTTTTATATGAAAACGTTAAAATGTAAGCATGCCCATTAACATCCAACGAAATACGGTTTATTATTAGGCATCACTTAGCAGATAGGTAATGTTGTTCATTGTTATAAAGGTAATGGAAAAATACTAAATTACGAGTAAACCTCATTAATAAATATTTCAATGAATGGCATTCAATGTTCATTAGTATTAGGTAAACTAGGAATAATTTAAATGCTACTGACACTGATTAAATTGGAATATACGAAATACGAGAAACGTGACAATAATTCC
This sequence comes from Lerema accius, assembly GCA_001278395.1. Taxonomy (NCBI): domain Eukaryota; kingdom Metazoa; phylum Arthropoda; class Insecta; order Lepidoptera; family Hesperiidae; genus Lerema; species Lerema accius. Next base: position 461,780 of record LGAG01000056.1, on the reverse strand, counting down.
CGTAATACCGTGTACACGACTAGATAAACTAGTGAATTGTGATTTAGTAAATGTAAACGAGACGTAAATACCGATGACAGAGTAAATTAGTAATGAAACGTTTGACGAGGTTAATTTAACAAATTAACATAAACACGGTGCAGTGCTATCGAATATGCTAAATAGTTTAATACAAAACACGCTTGTAACTACGACACAGTAAACAAATGTATAGATGACGTAAATGATTGTGAAATAATCTAATCGTTCGTGTCATCGCACTGAAAGCATCGGTGTCATAGACTTTGTACCTATTTGTGAGCGGCGTTCGCTCAGACGATAGCCAGAGGTCAGTGAAAGTTATTGATAAGGTATTTACTATTTTTACTATCAGAACTACAAGTTTGTATGCAAGGTTTTGGTCGTTAGAACCTACGAATATTATGATCATCAAGAACTACATACAGTCCGCGCTATAATTAGATATGATGGAGTAAAAAAATATGAGTTTTCTGATCAAACGTCTATCTAATGTCTAAATTTAACCTAATCAGTAATGGTAGATTGAATTGAAATTTTATAACATTTAATTTTGGAAATATATCTATACCTACCCCACGCACATGACTTTTTACTTTTAAGGTGCTTTACTAAAATCACCTCAAAGAATTAAATCAGGTTGTACTCGTAAAAATTGAATAAAATTTTTAATTAATATTTGACTTCATCGGTTGACCTCGTTCAACAATTTACGAAACTGGCGAGTAGGACGACCTTGATTTTAACCTTACAGAACGTGGTTAAATTTCGTGGTATTTAGAAATATTGAATTATAGCATCTTATAGATTGCAGTTGTTGTTTATTTAGTTTTAAAACTGACTGCAGAGTAGTTTAATTGGTTTAATGTTTCTAACCGAGATTACATCACGACGACACCCACGACATCTGCCGCACCTATTATGTCAGTTATTTCTGTGTATACTCTTATAATCATCTTACTGTTCTTAAAATCCAACAATAGAGCCAGCACAGATTAGATCACGTCGCTAGCGTTTGTAGTATCACATTGCAGCGCTGTATCTTATCTCTGCAGACGAATGAATATCTGTGGTTATCTAGATTCTGACCAACTTTCTACTTATTATGTTTTTCTGTAGCACGGTGACTCACGTTTCCTCGTCATGGAAACTGTTTAGCTATTTAAATAATTTTTGCCTTCTGTCACGCAGATGTTTAAAGAATTAGTCATTTAATCGTATTATTTTTTTACCGTTTGTTTGAATATTAATAAATATTAGTCATGAAGGTATATTATATGTTACTGACGTCCTGTTAACTTCGAAGAATATTCAAAGGTTTTTATTTCCTAAAGGGAAAATCCTTCAAATGATCATCGATGAGCATCTCAGTCCATAACTGTCCTCCTGCTAGGCTCAAGTCTCCTTTCGCAATGTGAGGGATACAGGCCTTGTTCACCACCATAGTTCACCACGCTGACCAAATGCCGATTGGGAGACTTCACACACCTTTAAAAACTTAATAGATTAACTCTCGGCTGGGCAGAATTCTTTATAACATTTTCCGTTAAGGAAACAAATGATAATTAGTTTCTAATACGCACATAACTATAGAAATTAAAAGATACTTGCCTAGCTGACTAGGTTCGAACTAAGGAACCTTCGTCCCAAAGTTCCAACCACTAAGCTTTTACTGCTTTCCTAAAAAAATAAAGCCAGTTCGAGTTCGTTATAAACGTGCATAACTCTAGCGAGCCCAGAATGTACCGAGTCACTGGGAGTTAATAATAGCAGGAGTAAAAAATAACGTGACGCAGAAGAAATAAAATATGGTTGAATTTGGACGGAAGAAGCTGACATAAGGAAGACTAATGAACAGACTTTCGAATTCTGGAAGATTCGCGAATACAGCTCAACACTTTTTACGCATATCATTTCTACCGTATAATAGATAACTCCTAAGTAAAAATCCCTTCCCTACGATCGATTAATACTTAACTAGCTTAACTAGCTTTTTCATTACACTATGGCAGAGATACTAGGAAATCGAGATAGGATCATTTTAAACGTTGAATTGATAGTACCGAGCTAGAAATTAAATTCGATTGGAACACAAATAAATCATGTTTCCAAATAAAATGTAGATATACCTGTTACCAATCCATCATTTGAGTTATTAAATTTTCTTGGAAATTTATCCTGTGTCTGCTCTTTCCTTTAACTTTGTTAAAATATTATAAAATACGGTCTATTAAGGAAAATTTTCAATTCGAATATAGAAGTTTCGAGTCTGAACTCCATCTAAAAAAAACTAAGGTATAATAATATTGAGTAAAATTTCACGATCAAGATTAGCTGGTACGTTAATACAATAGCTGCCTTAGAGCAATCTTTATCTAAATGCAACCTTGAATTGACACTTTCAGAAGATCATTAGTCATCCATTACAATTATAAATAATGGCATTTTAGTAAATATCTACTTACATAAGGTAATTTACTTTAACATTAAATCTAGTTGTATATCTGATTAACATTCAGATTATTACATGACGATATTTTTTAGAAGGAATAAAATATTATTTCCGTATATTTTAGTTTTTCAATTTATGATAGGTAATATTAGTTTTAGTAAGATTCTCGTCACTTCCATCGTGCTTTGTGAATGCTTTTACTAAAGACATGATGAACTAAACTTTCAATTAAATTAATTATGTACTACATGATACGTGATTAAGAGTACAATGTACATTATATACGAGTATATATCATTATCATCTCGTACAACTGTCAGTCTGTCTATCTGGTCACATGTGATCTGATTTGTTTTGATTTTGTTGCTCTTTTGAAACAAAGCGCGTTGGAAACAATAAAGAATGAAAGATATTATTCTTGCTTGGGAAACACGGAATATAAACATACAATTGGTAAGTTACGAACGTTGACAACCGGATATACATATTTATATTTATACATAATGGAAGGATGTAGAAGATCTAGACACAGTAATGTAAGGTATACAGTATTCTAACTCGGCCTTATCTTAGAAATAAGTAGAGTACAGCCGCGTGGTACGTAAACACAC
>LGAG01000056.1:421048-454711 GCA_001278395.1 Lerema accius | reverse complement strand
CCTAATCCGTTATTTCATACTTTTCAGTTAACTTTTTTGAAATTGGTTTAATTTTTTTATTAAATTATAATTTTATTTGTGATCCCATGGTTAAATTTTACAGACCTTTATTTTCATCCAACAGTAAATAACTGCTTACTGCTGTAATTATTACAATAAACTGTTAATGAGTCTCTTATAAATTACAAAATATTAAACTGGCATAACGTTGAAAATAACTTTGTACCTGTGTATAATAAAACCGGTTCACGCATGTGTAAACCTACGCATACATATAGATAGAGAACCTTTCATTCCACGTTCGGTGCGGGTGCGGACCCCTCGACAATAGAACAGCTGATTCCCACTCAAGGTCTCCCCCCGCCACCCTCGACCCAACCCCGCTTCCCGGGGATTTAGATACGATACGAATTTTTACGAAATTTATTGCTAAGAAAAAACCAGCGGGCTGCTTGAAATGTAGATTTTTTACAAAATATACGTAACTCTACGTTACCTCTCTAGTATCGAATTATTTTGCAGTAAACATAATAGTCCTAGCAGAAAAATCATAATCAGGAGGATACATCAGAGTATCGCAATTTAAGTCTCCTGGGAAAGGTATGAGATTTTTACAGCTGCGACCGTTTCCAATATCCTATCTTGTCTGTGAGTTTTTTAATATTGAAATATCAAATTATAACCACAAATCATAAATGCCGTCTTACGGAAAAGAGACTCATCTAAGCTTGAGTGCCAAGAATGAGTATCACGAAAATACAAACGAAATGGCTCCCTTGGGAATATTAAAATCTTAGATCAAAATATGTAAAACTCGGCGGGACTTATCACAAAATAAAGAGGTATTTTAAAAATACAAAAAGTGCGATGACTGCGTGTGTTGGAAATTTGGAATCGTTCATAAATGGTTTGTTTGACTGGTGGACTTTGAGCTTTTATATCCACTAAACGACTAACTGAATCATTTCTAATTATAAATTGATATTAAGTCTGAACAAGTCGTAAGAAGGTCAAGTGACCACGATGTTTGAAAGGCACACCGACATACCAACTTTGTTTTCTATTACAATTATGTAAATAATAAAATATTAATCCTAGGGATTTACGTCTTCACATCATGATCTTTATCGTCGCTATTAAATAAAGAGTTCTACAAAGTCAATTTTAACTCTTGCGTCATTTGCTATTTTGGATTAATTTTAATCATTTTGACAAATTTTTATTCGGTAGACATTGACATAATAGATACCTACCTAAGGCGTACTATGCATTGTACTGCAACTCTCTATTTTAACATCAACGACGAAAAATGAAGTACCTAGTAGATATCTGAATATATATAGGTTATAAAATGAATTATCTAAATCATTACGATGACACGTAAGAGATAATTTCAAACCTTTTCAATACGAGAGCCAAGTCACGCGCATAGAATGTGAGTACTGAGTGGGTATTGAACACACAAAGAAACCGAACTGCGTCGAAAGGACGAGGACGATTTGATAACAGATAAAATAAGATCGTGGCTTGATAAAATTACGCACGCGGCGTTGCCGTCCCGCCGCGCGCGACGTTGCCAGCCCGCTGCCGCCATTTGCAATTCAAAGCCGGTTACGCCACACGCTCTCTCAAAATAAAAACATTGTTTTTAGTTTACGAACTAGAATTCCGTCCATGGCTGCTGGTGTTTACGGAAACATTTTTTTAACCCTCATTGAATCTAATTAATTAATTTTACTGACTTTTATACTTTGATAAATATAATGTTATTTTTGTGTGTAAAAGAATGTGTTTTATAAATATTTGCATAAATTTTAATTATAAGTAAATATCTATGAATATCGCGCCGCCAAGTACTTCAAAAGAATCCTACTAATATTATAAATGTGAAAGTTTGTAAAGATGTTTGGATATTTGGATATTTGGATGTTTGGATGTTTGTCCCTTCCTTCACGGTCTAACCGTTGAACGGATTAAGCTGAAACTTGGTACACAGATAGGTTGCATCCAGGAATAGGACATAGGATACATTTTATCCCGATTATAGGTTCCCTTGGGACGAAATCAATATTTTGTTTATCGACTTTTCCGCGGGCGGAGCCGCGGGCATCGTCTAGTCCATAATAAATAACACAACACAAAATAGAGTGACGATACGACCTGACGTCATTATAGCCGAACAGCTGATGACCCTGTGAAAACACGTTGTCTCATTTGAAAGAAACGTCTTTCAATCATGAAGAAAACACGAGGGAATTGAAGACAAGAATGAAAAATAAGGGTAACACGATTACAACAGTAAAGTCATTTCTCTTTTTCGATTTCACGACCAAAAGTATTTTATAGCAAGACACTCAATTGTTATTGTAAACTGTTGTACGCGACCAATATAAAATTAATTTCCCCTATACGAGCAATAAGACAAGAACACAATATCTTTTTATCCTCAACACGACACCGATACTGGACAGACGTTGACTGATTAATGCGGATTTTGTTTATGCTCTTTATAAGAACAATGATAAAGAATATACTGCACTAAAGAAGAAAACGACGAAATAAGAATCTTGTAGAGTACCTAAGTTGTATAAGAAGAACGCGATATAGCTAAATTATTATAGATTTCCTCATTTATCTTGACTGTACAACTAATTTTTTTTTTTACTTAACTCCCTCATTAAGTTATAGCTTGCGAAGTAGCTATCCCATTGTCGAACAAGTGGTGGTAACTATGGTGCTCGTGGGGAAAAAGGTGCAAAATACTGCAAATGACCAATTGTGTTGACCGCACAGTGAAAGGTGCGTCAGGCACAAACAGCTGACTCACATCACGACAGTAAACTAAATTATCTCAGTCACATATTGAGATCAGTGTTCTTGTCTCGGCTCAGCTACCTTATCAACTTGTCGCGAACTGGATTACGTGGGTGGTACAAATTGGGATTTTTAGATGATATATTTACGAATGCGGAAAATTAAATGTTAGCGTGTATTCAAATGCGTATAATATTTTTATTTTATTTTTATAATTTACAGTAATCTTGCATCTGTGCCTTATTGGATTTCTATGTATATCGAAGCTTATTTCGGTATACACAAGTTTTATTTTGAAGCCTAAATAACACCCATATTCTACACTTCACAGCAACTTTTATAACGATGATGGAGTCTATCACAAGACGTCTTCAAGCACCGTAGAAACGAGAGATATTATTTTCTTTTACATACCTATTACATTAGTTAGAAACTCAACGCATCGCCGTTGATTCGCTACGACAATCTAACTATGCAACTTAACTATGCACTTAATATTACAGAGGTCAATGGAAAATGACCATAGGTCCATGTAAAAAGCTACTTCCTGCATACGACTGCATTTTTAGTGTAAAAAATTTCAAAGTATAATTTCTAGTCCACGATTTAAATATGTATATCAACTTTAGCTTACTACATAAGTAGCCACTCTAAGGCACATAACGTTAGGTTAAATTTTAAATCCATATAAAATGTCATGTTGTGCTGGCACTGCCTGAATTTCCTCGGGGACAGCGTCGGACTCAAGCCACGAGATAATAACGGAGACATCCAGAATACTATTCGCAGTAGAAATTTAAAACTAACTTTAATAACCATTTCGCAATTCCATCAAAATTAAAAAAGGTATCTGATAGTGCAACTAGCAACTACATTACTAGTTACTATCGCGTTAATAGTATTACAAACAGTATGATTTTATACTTAACTCATCGTGAACAGTGCACATTTTATGATGCCGGTACTCACGATGCTCGTAATATATTTTGTACGCCGATATTTCGACTAATTTGCACGGATAGCGTCGAGCTCACGGTTAGCGCGAAGAAACTGTTTGACAGCTTGACAGGTGACATTTGACACTAATTTGTCATTTTGAAGTCAGCTATACTTCAAAAGTTTATGGCCATTGCTAAGCTTATTGCGGTCCTCTCAAATGCAACCGTTTTTTAAAACCGCGCAAATAAATATCGGAATTCATATTTTCATACTCTCCACATAGAATATTCTGTCTATTTCCATGCTGGTCGTGGTGAAGTAAAATAAAATTCAGTTCTAAAAAATATATAATTCCATTCGGCATCCCGGGCGCCCTCCCCGGAGCGGCGCGCGGCGGAGTGGGTCGCCTCAGCCTCAACCTCAATAATTCTCAGTAACGCTACGGAACCTCTGTGCGCATGTCACGCTTACGGTTGATTGATTTTTCCCTCGCTACGTATTTTTACGGCTTTTATAACCCAATGGATATGATTCGTACCTATCTATACACATTATCTGATGTAGGTACCTAATATCTACGCTATTGTAGTTATATCTTACGATAACCGAAGATGGAGTCTACGGTACCGTAGCAGAATATAGCACAGAACTCCTTACTTTTAAGATAAAGAAAATAATCGTGCCCTGCAGTCCAAAAAAGGCGCAATTTGTTTTACCGTCTACTTGATAATGCGATGTAGTAGCTTTTTATTAAACCTTAGTAAAAGAATCTTATTAGTCATACTGTATTACTGCAGATCTTTTTTCATGTTATGGTACTGCCATTTTTAATGATCCCAATATATTAAAAAATAAAGACGAGGTCGCATGACATAACCGCGTAACTTTCCAGAATGGCAGTGCAATCGTGATACGTATAAAGTTGAGCAGAATCACGTTACGAGAGAAGCCTAACGGGTGGTATATAGTTACTACACATTCTGAGTACATATACATACATATTGTATATAGCTACCAGCCATGCCACACTCTAGAGATTCTCCACATTTCGCTAGGGCTGTGCTGAACGAAGTTTATGAAAAATTCTAATTCGGTTAAACAAGTGTTTGTTATTAAGGTTTTTGCAGTAACTAAGAGGTGTACGGAGGACAATAACTTGCCGATAAAATTGTACGAGTAGCTGATATGTAGATACTATAGATGATAACCAAAAATAAACAAGAACACACACACCAATACTGAGAACATAATATTAACCCAGGACTCAGAAAAGGAACCTAGGACCTTCTGAACGACAGTCAGACGTGGTAACCGCAGTAACATGCAGGTTTTCAAAAATGGCTAAATTATGTACTCATAGATAAGTCTTAATTTCTCAACATCTACATTATTTAACTGACGATTTAATTTAACAATAAACAGTACCTAATTAATACAATTTGAATTAACCTGAATAAAAATACATTTTTTTATCTTATAATTTTTTGTGGCAACCCTACCAGCCAACAAGTTACAAGTGGTCGGGCCGGGCCGCGCGCCGGACGTATTCCCTTTCACGTAACCAACTTACAAACGTACTACTGTCATGTATATATTCATTTCATATATAGCTTTTATATGTGTGCGGGTAAACTAATTCCGTATTGACTACTAAAGTGAAGTAAAGTCTTGATAGAGAACGAAGATATGAAAGGGTCAAACTTGTATTAACTTTGTACTAACTTGGAAAAAACACTTACTTACAGCTGATTACTGTATTATTACATTTACTAACGTGTTGAATGTATCTATATAATTGTATAAATACATATAATTTTGTATCCGGCCTAGAAACAGACATTAAATAAACTAATACTACGTATCACTGATAACAACACGCATTACTTAATGTCGCTACAAAGTGCTACTGATAACTCTAGTATGTTAATTTAATAATTATTACGTTATCAATCACTATGTGATAAAATGGTGTGTCATTGTACCCTTGCCCCTTGCACCCATAACCTTCCAATCCCCTGCAGTAATGTAGACTTGATCATTACTTAAATCTACTCGATTTACGCGTAAAACAGTCTATAACAGTTGCATCATAAATCCAATTCTGCCGTCGACCTATTTTATGAACGTCGACATTCTTATGTATTCGTCCACATATTTTCGATGAAACTATTACTAATTAAAATTGCGAGAAGACGCTAATAGGCGCACAAAGCAGCCCAGTAGATACTAATTTTATTACCGCTACACTAGACGAAGCCTATAAATGTTAGTAACTATGTTCATAGTAAATTTTTGTATCCCAGTTCACGCGTAACTCGTTCCTGGCAAATCTCCATATATCCGAGGTCCCGTACAATTCAATATCTGCACTATTCCTTGGCACGGGATTCACCAGCGGCGCCCTCTTACTGGAGTTCTGAGTATAGTTTTAAATCGTTACGTACATTTCTCTTGCCACTGTGGCAGCAATAACAGTATGGCCTACACTCGTATTTCACTCCCTTTTCATTATTACATTCGAGGCCTCGTTTGATGTTTTAGGATTAGGCAATATATTCCTTTACGATATAGAAGTCTAACGCTTTTACGGATCATAATTCTTTGGCGGTTATTGCAACTCTTAAACGTACAGAATGGCAAGTAACATACCAAATTATAAGTTTGTTACAATAAATACTTAATTACTATGACAGTTTTCATTTATTCACCATAAAGTGCGACTCTGCAAGATATCGAATCTCGGGCAAACGACTGGTGCCCGACTTATCCCGGGAGAATACGTCGATCTCGAGCTAGACTTAGACTCAGCATCCCCTTAGGCATTCTGTCGTCCTAATCAAATTGCTGATTGCTTTTATATAATCTGGATAAACTTCGTCAAAAAGTGGTCTATATCTTCCTATAACAACTAAGGGAGAAGGAATTCGTTTCATTTCAGTGCTCAGAAACATTGCAATTGATCGGATAGAATTATTAATACAGAAGTGACTTTTCTACTTCCTTATGACTGATTTCTTATTATAATACTTGCTGTTCACTATTCCTTCCACACCCTTTCACTGGTATTTACCGCGAAAATAGGTGTGTCAGTAGAAATAGCCCAGTCGTAAAGTTTCTGACGTGCAGTAATTTGGAGACCATTTAAACTATTATGGAGAGTGGCCACGAACTCCATCCACTATCTGATTCCGCCGGCCCCATTTCACTATCAAACATCTAGAGGCGGTACCACCCATATGGTCGAAGTTGCAACTACTTAAATGAGAACTAGGTTTTTCTATCAAGTAAATTATGCAGCCGAGGTAGCCTCATTTATTTTGCCATTTTTCTACTTCCTTTATATACATGGATTGTTGTCTAATGTGCAATTACAGAGTGTACCAATGTAAAAGGCCTTTTAGTCTACTAAGTTTCATTTTTTTTTACGCCAAATTTTTTTTAGGACCTCTGAATAACTATACATATTTAATATACTTTAGTCATTAACGTTATGACAACAGAATGTCTCGTCATTCACATTTATACGAATCAATTTCGTACATTTTGCTTTTATACTTTGCATTGGCAATTTGGCATACAGCCAGATATAGCTTTTAAAGCAATAAGACCGTGCAATTATCATTTTTTTTTTATTTCTTCATAATTTTATGTCTTATATTTGCTTTGTACAAGATAAAAATTCGTACTTTATATCGTATCGTAATCGGCATACTTTCACGATATCCTATCATGTGATGTGAAAACGCTGTTTTAAATTTATTAGTGTGTTAGTAGTTAGTCCCACAGTTTCCCAGTATGGCTTCCTTTTTAATTTTTCTACTTCATGCGAAAAAACTACACTCATAACGAACGGTACCGGAAAACGAATTATTCACTTGCAAACTGTACTTCAAGCCTGAAATATTTCAAGTTGTTTCAACGAAATTGTTGTAAGGCTTCCGCGTGCCCCGGATACCTCCTACCATTCTCTCGAATATTTTTACGAATAACTCCGCGATGCTTGTGAGAGGTGCGTTTTTAGCCGGTAAAGTGAACCTTGCTACTAAACTTAAAAAAGCTATCGGATTTTGATAAAACAAATTCAGGCACTATTTAGTGATGCATACTTTATTACCAGTTAAATCGGTAAAACGACCCAATCATAGGACTAGGTGTGCTTGGAGGACTGAAAAGTACACAATTTATGTATAAGTGTTCCAAAATGACCCAGCTTCCTTTGAAGCAAACTACTTACAAATTGTGTAGATAATAATTGAACTAAAACTAGTTTTCTTGAATGCACCACTATATTGGAAACCAAATAACTGCCTTCTAACGCAGTAAAACTCTAATTCTGATCCTACAGTCCTACCTACACTCTATTTCTGAGCGAACGAGCGACAATAAAATTGCAGAAGATCGAAGGCCGTACATAGCCTAGCACGCAAAGTATATTATATTTATTTTATACCATGTGATGATATAGTATAATAGTTATGTGGAGCCACCGAGCTAGTCGTTGATAGCATGGCTGGTGCTCGGTCGATCGGGGCAGCTAATGGGGCGTGCTGGCGTGCTACTACCATCCCCGGGCCCCCGAGCCCCCGGGGCCCCTCACCCTCACGCCGGCCACTATTGCACTATTATACAGCTTGATTTATACATGTACCCTCCATATTATGTACCTATTATGCACCACACGGTTTTAGTAACGTAAAGTTAGATTAGCAAGTCGAGAAATATACAAATTATAATATTGTTTTCTCGTATATAAATTGGTTTCAGTATGCTTGACTTAACAAGTCCAAATAAATAATCCAATATAAAAAAAATCTGATTAACTTTTTGGTAGGTAGGTACAATTTTTTAAGAATTTCGTCCACGTAAACAATAATATTATTATACAAATAAGAAGGCAAAACAACAATCATTCAGGTAAGTACTAAGTACCTGCGTGGCTAACTTGCACTGGAATGTCACTATAAACAAGAAGTGCTTGACAGAATTCGAATACAAGTTATACCTCTCTCATACAACAGGTAGGTAAGTACGAAATATCCCAAGTTTCTATAAAAATAGAAACGTCCACGTCATTTAGATTAATAATAGAATTAAAATCCTGTCAAAACAAAAGCCCACATAAATCGCTGCATGTAGGTATTTTTCGAATTCATTAAAACTTCGTTGCTACTAATTGAATGAATGGTATTTTACGGTTTAGACGGGCGCAGCGGCAACGTCGCATGGCGCTCGCAGTGATCGCACGGAGCGGCAACGTGGCGCCATCGTATCCGGTGCGGCAACGTCGCGCGCACACAGCGGCAACACCGCACTGATTCAGCACATCGCATTCGATATTGTGAATGTTTGTGATGTTAGTGATTCTGATTACACAGGATTTGTTTGAAAGGTGCTGGATTTCTTTTCATGAATGTGTAGTATATTACGGTGTAATATACATATTACATTCAATTTGGTTGACAACAAAGTTATTGCAGATTTTAGATAAGAATAAGAATTGAAAAGCCGCATTTAGGTTACTTAGTTGCCAACCCAATACTTCTTAAAATTCAAGAACCTTCACTTCTAAATCCATCGTAATTGCTTACTTGCTTTAGTTGGTAACTACATTTTAATGACTGGAAGATTACAAGAGAACTTTTGATTCTTTGATGTTGCCTACGTTTTGTTGATTTAATCAAACTTGTAATTGATGCCAGTACAAAAGATTCGTCTCTTGTTAACTCTCGTAATTGAATGGAAAATCATTATAAATTGTAAATTGAGCGATACAACTACAAATCGGTAAAGGATGTCGGTCGATACACCTGTTACTATTACTTACTTGTCTATTTCCTGTGATTTATTTCTTATTTAATTATCTGGTTCGTCTCGTCCGAAGAGAACATTCCTTTTGTCTATATATCTAGGTCTTTAGATACGTGTAATATTGTGCCAACGACGTTGTAACCTACGCTAATCGTGAACCATGTGACCTCTATTATTTAGGTGTCTCTCAACTTGAAATAACTTCGGTGACTACCAATGCGAATATTATTGCGGTATTCCGCGGTATTTCCCACTTTATATTCATTTATTGTCTATTTCCAAAGATCGAAGGTGTCATGCTTGTTCACTGGTTAACGAGATTTTACTGCAGTGAATCACGTGACTTGAACGTTCGATTCTCAAGCTGTGGACCGTTTCTTCTGGTCCTCACACCGGATTATTCTGAGAATTGTAAAACAAAGTGGTCATGCGTTCAACAGTACTTTTCATTTTCTTGTAATATAATGAATGTGGTTAGGGTCACCAGTTTACAACCAAGTCGGTATTGATCTTTCCATGCCAATATTTCCAATATATCCATTTACATCCAATCGGGGCCCGCCCGCCCGGGAACTAACTGATCGATCTGTCTCCGCACAGACAGACACCTGTCAATTTGTATGAAGTGTATTAATAATGGAACGGATATCGCTTCGTTTACACGCATGTGTGCTTTTCAGTGTGTATTTCATTTATTGTGTATTGTATTTGTGTACTTAAAGAGGTAAAAAAGGTAATTTTACAAGTCGCCTAATGGTATTTATAAAATTTAAAAGTGTTAAATTTGAAAAGATTTAGATTAATTTTGCGTATTTATACAAACTTACGTTACCTAAGTAATAACTTAATTAACTAATAATAGAAATAGTTTTAATGAGATTCAATCAATTATGACAATCTAAATATAATTTGTTTAGATTAAACTGATGTTATTTGAACGACTCTCAAACCGGTCCAGCAATGCACAACCTTTGGAACGATTTCATAAAGTGATTTCAAACTCGACGTCCACTACCTACCCAAGAAACGGGTAAGGTGCGAGGTTGAGTTATTCACATTTTGCGTTGCTTTACCGATGTTCACAGCAAAATAATGACATTACCGATGAGGACGGTGTTTACACAAAAAGCCGGTTTTCCTATAGCAGGTAGAAAGTCTTAGGGTTGCCACCTCCAGGAAGGAAAGCAATGTTGGCTAGTTTTTTTAATCAAAGGATTTAGATGAATAGCAGAATTATTTATTCTTACAAATATTCACACTTCCTGGTGAATTCGACATTTCAATGAGTGAATATGTTTTTGGTAGCTTCACGTCTAACAAATGAGTCCTACCTAGACCTATTTCGACATTCATTAGTATCAATATAAAAACAAAAACATTCCAATAGGAAAAAAAAATAGACATTTCTAAAGTTACTCTACGCATCCCTGTATCCGCTTCGAACAGTATTCAGTTCATCGCATTGCACGCGAATGGATAAGTCTCTCGTACCGACATACCGTACGTAACATACTACGCAATTCCATACCAGTCGACGTGTACGATGTTGCCGATCCGAATCCGCTTTAGAGCAAAAACTATGTAGCTCGGGTCGGCTCGGCGCTGAGGACGCATTGCGTTTAACAATTATTCTTTAATCGGCTTAAGCAGAGTATCAAGAACAAGACGATAAGAAAATTCGCGCACTGGCTGGAGTGACGGCGGTCGGCGCCCTCCCCGCGCCGGCACTCGGCTCCGACAGTCTGCGCGCGCCGGGAGCCGGCGACGGTCGCTGTCGGCTTATACATGCCCGTGTTCGAACCGGTTGTACTTATCAACATTGTAAGTAATGAAACGTAACTCGCCTCAGGAAAACGTTGGAAGGTGACCCGACCCGATTTCAGGAAAACTGACGCAACGTCGTGTCACTTCGAATGGGAATTAGTTTTTGGGTGAAGAATACGCATCAAAAATCGTTCGATTTCGATATGATTGATAAGCCTCAGTACCCTATAGCAATCGATACCTGACATGTAAAATTTGCTTTTAATCTAAGTTTGAATCTTTTAACACATTTGGCGATTCTACCTCAATATGGGTGAAGTGAACACAGAAGACTTGATAGAACAAGTCCGCAAAAGGCCTCCGCTGTGGGACCGCGGGAACAGGCTCCATAGCAACAGGCACATCGTGGACAAATGCTGGAAGAAGATAGCCGCTGAACTTAACTCGGACGGTGAGTGTACTGACGGGGACAATACGTTGTATAGTCTGTCTCCGAGATGAGATAATGATACTAATATTCAATTCCGGGGCAGACTTACAGCAACAGATGCATATTCTCGCCGCGTGGATGTTTATGATACGTTATCAATATCGATGACGCTGACGCGTCGCCCCATTCCGTTCGCGATACAGTGCAACTGTGTGAGTGCGCACGTGCAATTGATTGAGCAATTGTCGAGTCGTAAATAATAAACATTCATTACTTATGTAGGTATATAATTTAAAATAACCGTATTCAGGTTGCGTAAGTGCTTACAGTTAGATTATTTCGAGGTGTGTGATTTTCGTATGCCTATGAAATATTAGTAGCAAAAAGATTTACTTTGTAATTTTATTTAATTGCCTATTAAAGAAACAAATCCATATTTGATAGCCGCACATTCATACGAGTACATATAGCACATTGCGCGAAGGATTAGGTACCTACACATGGACAGCGTAGTCCGCTGTAGTATAAGTCTTTTACATTGGATTAGGGTTAAGCAAGCAGGATTAGTAGGAGCTCTATTGACGCAGGTTTCGAGCGAATAGCTATTTATTGAATAAATAAAGATAAACTACTGCATACTTGTGTCTACTAAATCTTCGCCACATAAAACTGCTAAAATATGAACGATTTGCCTTATTAATTTGGAGTTTTATCTTCACCAGAAAACAAAATTAGAAGAAAATGGAAGTACCTGCGAGACCAGTTCTCTGTGGAATTCGGCAAGATACCGCCAACCGGCAGCAAGTCTGAAGCATACGAGCCCAAATGGAGGTACTATAAACCATTACAGTTCCTTGAAGAAGTGGTCACTCCTCGCATCAACACCAAGAATCCGAGACGAAACGACAGCAGCGATTCGGACAGTTCATCCGTACAGGACTCTCCGTCCCCATTAGAAAGCAGACCAAAGGTTCACTACAAGCAGCGTCAGACAGAGAAGAAGAAACCAAAATTGGTGTACTCAAGAGAGAACAAGAAAGCTAAATCCCCTTCAGATTCAGTGAACGAGGAACACCTACATTTCTTTAAGAGTCTGCTGCCTCACGTGCGCACCATACCGCCTCACCTGCAGCTGTCGTTCAGGAATCGCGTCCAGGAAGTGGTGGAGGAGTTCGCGTACCGATCGGAGCCCACGACGACCTCTACCGCCGACAAGACAGACTACCCTCCGAACGAGACGTTCTTCATCACCTGTCTGCCGGACCACACGAGCCACGCGACCAAGTTCGAGCCACCGGATGTGGACGAGTGCAATGACAATCAAAATGACGATTCCTCGTGATCATAGGACACTGCAAGGACTCAACGGGGTTACCAGCCAGATAGTTGAAACGCGAGTCAGTACTCTAGTGTTTAAATAATATTACTTGTACTAAAGCTGAAACATAAACATAGGACTTTTCACCAATTTCCTTTACAAGTTTAGTCTTGATTTTTTTTTTAATTTTCCTATTTATTAAAGCACCTATTAGCATTTGTCTTCAAACAAGATAAAATGTACAAGATCTCAAAAATTAAACATTATGTACAAGAATTTAACTTCAAGCTGGGATAAAAAAAGACCATTACAAATCATTAGCATATTAAAGTACTCGTTATTTCCGTGATATAAAACAGTAATATCTTCCGTAACAGCATTTTATAAATGCAACTGCATTCACTAGATAAATCCATAAAACAGTAATTAAAGCAAGCACCTACGATGTAATTTGAATGGAGCGTGGAATCGGGCCAAGGTTGAGAAATGACGTTAATGTAGATTATGTTTTGTATTATGTATATAGATATAGATTATTATAATTGTGATAATGTCACTTGTATGTAGTATGTATATAGATGGATACTAGAGAATAATCGGTGCTAAACGAACCCGAGTTTTGTATTATAAGTGTCATAAATAGAAAAATATGTGATCGACCAAAGTATAAGTGGTTCCGTCAATAATAGATACACAATAGATATTGATTAGTCACGATTATGAATAAACCGTTTCTTATTATTGTAATAATTTATGAGATGTAAATATTGTCAAGTGTTTATTTTATTAAACCAATTAAAACAATTCGAAATATATTATTACGTTTTAGTAGTGTAAGCATTTATAAGATTGTACACAGGCATCCCCACTTCCTAATTAAATATTTAGTACATAATGATTATTACAGAAACTATGAAGTAACAATACCTATGCTATAGATATAATTACATAGTAATACGTTAACTTTGGAAGTTCTTCAAAGAAATGATACAAAGTTATCCCATTTAATTTTAACAACTTTATCATTTGAAAAGGAAACATTTTACAGATTTATGATCGCCACATTAGACAGGCTATATTTAGACAGGCTATATCGATATTTAATTGTTACTCCTAATTTATAATGGAATTTTAGTACCTATCTATGTACCCACATTACAAAATAGCAACAAAATCAAATACAACTTCTTAAAATCTCCTATCCAGCATTTCAAGTCTCTAGTAACATAAGACGCCTAGTAACAACTTCCGTAAAATAATTACTTCCTCACACGATAAGGCGGCTGTAAAAAAGAATGTTCCTTCTAGCTAGCTTTTACGCTATTCGACGATATTTACGACCATAGGTAACTGTTTCACACAGAAAACAGTAAAAAAAAGTGCTTTATGAACAAAAGTATAGGTGGCTCAAAGAACTTAAAAAAAGGCCCTGTAACTTGATTCTGACGTCACCTATGTAGTCATCAAACATTATCAGCTAGGTAAATAAGGAAAAATATAAATAACTTAACAAGCAACAACCCTCAACCCGACAGGTCGGGGCCAGAGCCAGACCTCGTCTTTGAATAATTATTATTGTTGTAGCAAATTGCCGGCAGACAGGATGTTGTATTACGAGATCGACGGAGATAGCTAGATCGATGAAATATTGTTCGTACGTATGTTAATAAATGATAGACCACGCCAGGCGGTGTTGCCGGCGACCTTAACGCCGCGGGCGTTGGATACTCTTACGATTTATGTATCCATATCCAACAACTGATAAGTGTATAGGATTTGAAATAGTAGATACCTAATCAAAGATAAAAAAGTCAGCCAAGTGCGAGTTGGACTTACACAGCAAAGGGTTTCGTACCATTTTGTACCTGTTTCTAGTACAATTTTCCCAAATTCCACATCATAAGTGTCTACCTTTTACGGATTAAGAGTTAAAGTCTTCCGAGCCTGTGACAAACTGACCGAGATTCAAGTCTTGCCTACCTAAAAGACGAGAGACCTATTAAAACACCATTAGTTTAAAAAATCATTATGGTCCCTAACTCTTCGTCAGCATCATAGGTACAAATTTTTTTACGACACTTTATTTATTTCAGTTTTCCTTACTCTGAATATTTATTTTTGGAACTATGTATGTAATGCCCTATATGGCATATAAAAAGTAGGTATTTTTTTTTTACACAAAAGCATAAGTACTAAAACATCAAAACAAAATGTTCACTCTGTCAACAATCTCAATAAAACCGCGAGCAAATCAAAAACAATTTCATTTTCGTAACATTCATTCCGAGATTCATTCGTACAGTTCGTATTTCGCACTCACGGATTCTGATATTGACGTAACAGGCGCGCGTGTTGCCGCTCCGTGCGGACCGCTATGCGGCGTTGCCACCCCGACACAATTCCACGCGTCTTTCTCTTTTCACTCCGCCAAATTGCACGGCCGCTTCGTTCGGGTTTTGTTACAACTTTTTTCTAGATAATAAAATAACTCGGGGTGCGTTAATATGTAGTAACTTTATAAGTTTCCCATGATTCATGACTGCAGGTAAGGTGCAAAGGTTTAAAATGACAATACCACAGAAATACATAATATTGTATACAGTATTCTAACTCTGCCTTATCTTAGAAATAAGTACCTACAGCCGCGTGGTACGTAAACACACGCTAGGGCTGCCGTCGGACGCATTTTAATCTCATTTGTCTATTTTATAAAGTACTTTGTGAATTGGATAGGAAGTTTTAAATAAGTATGCGTGTTGTTTTTTGTTTTATTAATCTGTATAATATAGATGTTGAGTTCAAAGAAGTCGATCACAACTTTCTTGGAGAAAATTTAAACTACCTAGCTCTGTAAGGATTCTTATTCTTAGCAGACAACGGAAGAATATAAATGGTTTTCTCGGAATCCTAGAATAAGAATGTATTCTTTCGCATATGACACATAAAATATGATAGGAAACCTAGCAATCTAAGCGTTTATTATTTTATGATACTAAAATCGTAACTTGACAAAATAACAAGCGATTGAGTATAGGCACTTTCTACTTGGGATTTCATCGTAAATCATTGTGTTCAATCCCCTTAACAATATTGTTTTTTATCTGGCAACATTAATCACTTACTGACATCATCCCATCGCAATTTGATCGCTCAACGTCAGCATACACCAAACTCAGACATATGGACAAACACATTATATACATGTAAGTACGTGCGTTCTTCGATCTATAAGCCGTAATAAGGGAGTCTAGCAATATCTATGCCAATTATAAAACTAACGGAGTCATTAATTTCTGAACATTGAATATTTTTTGAAAATTTTATAAGCTACTTACATATTACAATTGAAATTAAATAAATGATGTAATTTATTAATGTCATAATTCATTTATCTATAACTACCTAAAAGGAATGATTGCGACGAGCGGTGCGGTATCATCGCACTCGGCGGCGAGTTGGCAACGTCGCTTTAAAAACAACTTACATTACGAATAATAACTGATATGTAAAATATACACGACGTAAGTAATTGCACTCAAGAACCTCGTAGACAACACGCCTGTACAGTAATGACATTATACTTAAATGACTACTAATTTGGTAAATTGCCGGACGCGCACACTGCAATTTGTTGACAATTTTTTGCCATAATAATAGTAATATTAGAATAGAGACCCGCTGTGGTCGAAATTGAACCATAGCTCATGATATTAAACTATAGTCTGTAGACGCGTTCAATATCCCTCCTGGTCGGTGCATTACGACAAACAATATTTTTAAAACGATTTAATATAAGGGATCGTAAAAAAAGAGTATTTTGGCAATCTTAATTAAAAATAAAGTGAAAATCCATTTGTGGCAATAAAGTTTCGGAGTATAACGTGTTAGGCACTTAGGCGTGGGAGACGGGGCAAAGATCTGGGGCTTTAATGGATCGCAGCCCCCACAACCCCCTACCGCTGTTTGATGGCAATCATAGAAAAGCTGTATTATAAGAGTATTAAACCCAAGAGTATCCATTGCGTACTTGATGTTGACAATAATAATCTTAGTTTTGTTAGCTGATCCTTTGGATGTGGTTATCGTAGGACTAAACGTTTTCTAATAGAAATTAGATAATTTCCTTCGTTCTTCGTTTAACGTAAAAAGTGATTCGTTAACTTAAAACTGAACATCCATCTCCGCAGAATAGCAATAAATCCGAAGAACAGGAATTTATCAAAGAAACGTGTAAACTTGCAAAGCTTAACTTGATCCTGTGATAACTAACTCAAGCAACTTAGACGTACGGAAATGGCTTTGTTAGGTACTTCCGAGAATTTCTTAAGCAGATCTAGAAGATAAAATGTAAAAAATACATCGTTGTAACAAAGGTAATTGAAGTCACTGATTATTTTGTTCATGCTATTGATTTCGAATAAATGCCGAGTCGAAAATGCATAATAAAAGTAAATTTCGAGATAATTAGCAAATAATTAATTATGGTCGAATTTCGACCACCTCTACTTTACTGTAATATACAAGTTTTTAAACAAAAATATTTGCTAGTAAATAGGTTGTATTCTTGTTGTATTTAAGAAATAAATAATGTTCTATAGCGAACTGAAATAATAAAACAAAGTCTAACCAAAATTAACATTACAATCCTGAGCAACCGAACCGACCAAAATTAAAATTATGAATTAGCTTCATTAAAATTCAGAATTGCGCTCTTTGTTAAATAGGCAACTCATGCAAATTAAAATTTAAAAAGTTAAACAACAATTCTTATTTGTATACCTAGATACTTTTACGGTACACGAAAAGTGCATCAAATACTGTTTTTGGAAGGAGAAAAACAATGCGGCGGGGTGGCAACGTCGCGCGTCGCGTCGAGCTGGCAACGTCGCGCACTGTTTATTGAATAAAGAAAACATGTAAATGCGAGGGAATGTTGTAAATGGGAGGGAATGTAAATTTCTATTTTCTTTTTTATAAAAAGATAAATAAAATGTCATCCAACCGGATAGTGCAGTGGGCACTCCGGCCCGACAGACCATTTGACGCAGAGCGGATGTAAGAAGTAGTTTAGAACTATCTAGAATCTAGATCATTTTGTTAGTTGTGATGACGTTTTAAACCTGTCAAAACAGATATTTTTAGGTCTCGAGTATGTATTAAGTAGTAGAAAAACCATAGAAAAACATTGTTAGCAGAATTGTTAGGTAGGTACTGAACAAATATATTTTTGCCAACCATACAAAATTAATATTATTTTTAAATAGTGTAATCGACTTTAAAAAACATTTCCAACCTTATACCTATACGGCA
Organism: Lerema accius; assembly: GCA_001278395.1. Lineage (NCBI taxonomy): Eukaryota > Metazoa > Arthropoda > Insecta > Lepidoptera > Hesperiidae > Lerema > Lerema accius. Next base: position 436,328 of record LGAG01000056.1, on the reverse strand, counting down.
GATAACAAAAAATAAACATAAGCAATCGATAGAGCAGCAGACGATGCGATGACGCAATCGAGCACCGAGCCCATTGACCGAGTGTTTACAAGACTACGAGTACGACCGCGCGACAGCGACATGTCGCCGCCGACACGTCAGTCGCAGGGGGCGTGTCGCAGAAACGCAGCGCGCCAATCGAACCGTCCGGCTTGCGCATCGGCGACCGCGATCGCTGCGTACGGTGCGGACAGTCGCACGGTCGCGTTCGCTGAGAAGCGGCGTCTTTTCGGTCGCAAAACACGATTACACAATTCGTTCGCTAGTTCGGAGCTCGAAAGTAGTATATTTTGTTCGTTCGTCTCACTCATATGATACGTGGACAGGTGTGAAAGGATCTTCAAAGAGAACAAAACAGGCACTCATTTTTAGTACAGTGATAAGCAATAAATTGCTATTACGTTTCTTATCTTAAAGAAGTTCATACAGTTCCTTATCGCCGGCAGAAGGAAATGAATAAGAATCGAATGGTCGTATGATATTTTCTGTTCGATTGGTAGTTAGTTAGTAACATACTACGAGCGCGGAGTGTGAACTACGAATTATAAATAGAAAACCTATCAAAACAACAGCGTAATAAGTATACATACCTACTTAAAACGTGTAACGTATTTACGATACGACACGGTAAAGGTACTACCTACCTAAGTACATATGAAAATCGTATTATACATTTAGAATTGTTCATAAAAGGTTTTGAGGCCACCCTCCTTCCTCCCTTAATTCGCATTTCGCTGTTTCTGTGTATATTTTAAAGCAACCAAAGCCCACTTTGGACATTAATAAAGCTGTCCAAGAATCGTAGGACCTTTGTATGACCGTAACAGTCATTAAATGATAGTATGCCCAAGCTGGGGATCTACGAGTTCAACCCGATCAGACTGATCGACGAGGTGAAGACCCGGCCGGGGCTGTACCGGTCCGACCAGCCGCTCGACCGGGAGGAGAAGCTCATGCTGTGGAAGGAGGTCGGGGCCAGCCTGTACAATGACTGGGCCAGCTTCAGCAAGGCCACCGCCTATGACAGAGGTGCGTTCGTCTACTTGCTACATTCACTAAGTTCTATATACTTACTTGTAGGGAATATTAAGTTGACGACAGATTTGAATATTGGTTAGCAGAGTGGAGGATTTTTTATCAGGATTCTGATGCATCTAAAATTGTTGTTTTTCCCCTGTTGTCTGACGTAGCACACTTTGTTCCTCTTCAAATATGTCCGTAACATTATTCAGAAGGTCACTAATGTGTCGTTGATGAGCAGTGCTGCAACTCCAGCGCAAGTGGCGGTCTCTCCGCGACGCCTACAACCGCGAGCTGCGGGCGCGGCGCTCCGGCAACAGAATCAACCGCCGGGTCTACATGTACTTCAAGAGGATGAGCTTCCTCGGCGGATTCGAAGGAACCGTCAGTGAGGAGTGAGTGCCAAGATCGATGAATTCGATGACAAAGCATTGATTAACAGTATTTGTATAACATCGAAATTTGTAGAATCTTGAGTCTTGCAACGTAGCATGTTCGATTATTACAAGTTAACAACTTTCGCTATCAATCGACGTTTTCAAATGCTGCAGGTGCTTATAATGCTATTGTCGGTTTCATGAAATAGTTCTCTATCACGAGGGTGTCAATAGCAATACAACGCTTCACAGTATTTTTATATTTTAACTAAACCACGTACAGTAGATAATTAGGTACTGCGGCACTGCGTATCCTCAGATAATCTAGACTCCCACCACATAAACCGTTGTTTACGCAACAATAGATACGACCAGAACAATCTATCGAATGCAGGTCAAACCACAGACAAGCCATAAATACTTAATTGTTTCCTGACGACATTTTAATTCCCATGTTTATAAATCGATCGTGGCCATTGACGTTTCTAAAACAATTAATAATAATATCAGCTACAAGGTATCGCAAAATATAAACATTTTGTAAAATAATCGGCAATTTATATGTAAATCAAGTACTCAAATAAATTTTAACAAGACAGAATTAATGGTTAGGACAGTCGATAGAAATTAATTAAGTAGGCGCCGCTCCTAGAATGCATTTAAATTTAATTAAAATGAAAAACATAAAAGGTGAAATGGCTTTAGGACATGATAGAGAAAGGTGTGACACGAGGTTTTTTACATGACAATGATTATAAAACATACGAACTTCTATTATTAGCTGCGTTTCTTATGGTATCTTCAATAGCAGCACTTTACTGTTGTACGTAATTAAGCTCCCAAGGGATTAATAACAAAGAAACATAGTCCTTTCAGCACCATAATCCATGCAGGTATCGTTAGCAACAACGCGACTATTCTGTCCAAACTTTTGTCACAGACCTTTTTTTTATTAGTTTCAAATGTTTTTAAAGCGAGTTGACATTTTAAATTTTCAGACAGTGATTACGATGAAATGTTATACAATTAATTAGCTAGTTGACAGTGATAATGTTAACGACGACGGTAAGATCACGTTATGTCAGGTCATCGCAGACGATAAAGGAGTCACGTGGAGAAAGCGTGCCGTTACTTACGTCCATAATTCATAACACAATCTACCACCACACAATGTTCTTTTTATTTCTATACATAATCCCTTATCATAAGTTAACTAAAGTAAACTTTTGCATGAAGCAAGTTCAAATAGTAACCGATGAGATTTGTAATAGAAACTTCTAAACAAATATGTATTTTATTAGTTGATCGTGTATAAGATGCAATTTCTAATCACTATGCAGACTTAACTTACTCTACCAACTTTTTTCTGTAAGCCACACACTAGCCAAGATACAAATTACACTCAGAGATTATAAAATAAGTGACATCAACATTTTTTTTCAGCGAATTCGATATAGAAATCCACCACGGTACCGAGCAGGGCGCCACCACTGATGCAGGTGATGACGACCCCCTCGTCGAGGAGGGAGCGTCGAGCAAGCCCAAGAAGAAAAGACGTATCAAGGCCGAGAAAAAGAAGGAAGTCCAAGGCTTGCCTAACGACGAGGAAGAGATGCAGATGTTCCCTATCGCAGAGTTGTCTAGTGACGAGGCAGACAGCGACAAACTGTTCCTCCTCTCCTTCTTACCGGAGATGAGGCAGCTGCCGCTCAATGTGAAAATGTGGGCGCGAGCTCAGATAGCCAACGTCATGCAAGAGGCAGTCGCAAGCCACTTCGCCTCGGCTCATAGCCACGAAAAAACCATCAACCCGTCCACAGGAGAAGTGAAAATACAAAGAAGAGACAGCACGGAGGGTCATTAGACCTCAGATCGGTGATTGCGTAATAGTGATCGATCTTTTCTAAGACTTTGTCTCTTGTTATTGTTGGTGATTTTGGTTAACCAAATAAATGGTCGAAGAAACGCATTGAAGAAAATGTGTTTTAAAATTATAAATACTCAATATAAGTCTGTTATTATTGTTATTATCTAAGCGATATACTTATTCAACGCAAAAAAGTATGAATATTTGTGTCATGATAAAAAGATGTTCGTTTTTGTACCATTAAAAATATATGCGTTAAAACATCAATAGGTGTATTTTAGCCCATTATTACCCGAAACTTGTTCTTTTTAAGTTTGACGACTTACCTACACAATTACACATCTGGATGCATAATTCATTTAGGTAGGTAGGTAGATCATTGGAATAAATGTTTGCCAAATTAAGGATATTTATTTAATTACCATGTTTTTGTCGGTGTAATACAGTAATTATTGTAGGTAATCATAATTTTTCCCAACATTACAAATATTACAAATGCAGACATTTTTTATCATCGTATTAATGATAATACCAGTAATTTAATTTACAAAATCGTTATTATTGTAAATAATTAACTTCACGGCCATTCGAGTACGTTCTCACAGGTCAAGGCAAAATTATGTCACTGTCATTAGCCAACTGGTTTCAGAGCCATTTTTAAAAGCAATAAATTAAGCTACGACCAACTTAAAAATAAAATTACATTTAACATTTATATTTTAGTCTATTCGTTCGACGTTAAAAGGTTAACATTTCAAAGTAGATTGTTCTAGAATACTGAACAAGTCAGAAAGTGTATCAGCTCCTGAAGGTTTGGTCCCAAAAGTTTGCAGTTAATGCCATGGACAAGTCGTAAGCCGCGTCTCGTCTCGCCCCTCCATGTTCTAACAACAACTCTGAAGCTCCACAACTTTCACAAGTTTCAAAATTTCTCCTTTACCATTAAATAAAACAGTTTTGAAAACTTGGCTGTTTTTAGTGTATATTCTAGTCTGCAATTCTACATTTAGTTATTGCTGCGTAGTGCTTAATATTAGAGACCTCATTATAATAGAACATAATATCGATAAAACAGTAATTAATAGCAATAACTCGGTAATTAACCTTAAAGTCGATAACATGGCCGTTAAATAATACTGGTTTCATTAAAAGTTTTGTTGATTTCCAAAATAATGCCAGGTTTCAAAGATACTAAACTTCGTAGTTAATGCAATAGCCAAGTCGCAAGGTGCCAAGTTGAGCTCCAATATACTCCAAAACTTGGCAACTTTGTAATTTTATATTTCGTTTCATGTTTCACGAACGCATTTATTTTTATGCCCTGTTTTATTTTGCCTCGTGTACGTTTTTTGTTACTGTTTCAATAGAATTCAATAAATGCGAAGATTATTGCAATATCGTAGGTACGTAACGTGCAGCGTTGCCAGATTTCTTTGTAGCAAATCGGGATTTTCAAAATTTTTTTGCGAAAAACACGGAATTCTTATGTCGAAAATGGGATATAGAAAAAAGTATAAAATCAGAACAAATATTTACCCATAGTATTCAGCACTTGGTTTTTTGTTTTACTTTTAATGATTACTAGTCCGAGTTTTTTAAAAGTGATTTACCCTATCGTTACGTGCTTGAATCTGAATTTGAATTTACATTAAAAGTCGGACAACGTGGTGGTTAGTATAGAATTTTTTGAACTTTCGAAAAGCGAATACCGTTGCGTGTCCTGATATTCTAACTCCCTAGGGCAGACCAACTGAGCTTTTGTGTTTTAATAACCTTGTTAATATTATAATATTTTACAGTTGTAGACAAAAGAGCCTCTAGTTCATACAAGGTCAAACTGTACTTTTAAGGACAAGCGTTTCGCAGTTAATGGCAGCCCAGTAACAGGGGTCGGTCGAAGCGCCCTTCAGAGGGAACTTTCAAAACTGACAAGTTATAATAACAAGTTAGATGTTATTTTATTGTAAGTACGAGCTGTTGCCCGCAGCTTTGCTTGCGGAAATTATAGTTTTGCGGTGATATTTACCCCTTAAGGGTTGATTTAAAAAAATAGTTGAATTAGGTTATTTATTCCTTTCATCCATAAACCCATATACGAATTTGCTAACTGTTTACTTTAAAATTTGGTTAATTTTCATACAAACTTTCAACCCTTATTTTACACCCTTAAGGGTGGATTTTGCAAAAATTAAAAAAAATCCCACTTCTTAGCTTAGTATCGAAAACCTGAATAAAAATTTGCAAACTGCTTGCTTTAATTTTTTTTTAATTTTCATACAAACTTTCATACCCTATTTCCCTCCCTTGAAGTGGGAATTTCCAAAAATCCGTTCTTAGTGCTCCCCTACACTCGAAAAGGAACCTCTGTGCCAAGTTTCTACCCGTTTAGGCTGTAGCGTGTCTGTCAGTCAATCAACATTTTTATTAAGTATGATTTTCATTGGGTAAACTTTTTTTGAATTATTTTATCATGTTTCTTTCGTACTTTGAGATATATGAGCAAATACGTAATTTATTATTTAGATAGAGTGATCAAGAAGAAAGGTAAACCAGCCGAAGATCATGAGCGGTTTCGACACAAGTTAAAATGATTGCTTCCATTGTTATCGTTACATAGCAATCGCTTTGTCGTTTGGACTGCTAAAAACATGTGATTATACTACAGGTTTCAGAGGAGACCTGTGATAAAACCATGTTTCCTAAAATAGTACAAATATTTAGCTAATTTTAAACAGCTAATTTATTTACTTACTGCGTAATTATTCATCTCCAGATAAATAAATTTATACCTGAAACAGAACAATATTTTTATTAGAAAGGAATTTTCTAGATAACAAATAAGTCAAAGTAAAATATCTTAGTGTATAATTTCTGTATCCTTTGTGTATAAAACAGTCGTTCTTTATTCGATACGAAAACGTGTCGGTGATTCTTTCGTGATCGTTACCATCAATTGGCTCAAATGGTCCTTGTTATCTCTATTACGATGATCATAAGACTTCTTATACCACTACATAGAACAGAGTACCATGTACATACATACATACACTATACCTATAGCTATCTACCTGTGAATCCGAGAACAATCTGACTGTCAACATGATTTATCGCCATGACGTGTCAATGACCTCGCCATTGTTCGTGCACAAATGCGGATTGAAGTGCACCTTATTTCATGAGTGAAAAGGCTGCGTTTCGAACGAACGAAGCGATAACATTCAGCCTGTACATTTTTCTGAGCTATTGCTATGTAGGTTTCCAACAGCGTTTTCTATAACATCATGCATTACCAACATTATTTTTTCAAAACTACCTGCCTATAAGTAGTCGTTATTTGACAACTACAATGACTAAGTGAGAATTGACAAAATTCACACTCCTATGATAAACAATTATGGAAAATTCCTAAATTGTGCGTGACATTTCCTTGCATATTTTTTTTTTACTATTGTAAGCAAGTGCAGAGATTTGTCCATTATTGATTTGATTTGATTTCACACCGCCTTTCACTGTAATCAATTAAAATATTGTTATGCAGCCTGTATTACTCAAAACCATAAATTAAATATAAATAGAATCTAGTTAAGTTTAAGATTTAGATCCTTACGCTTCTGCCTTACTCCTGCATATTGTTCCAAGAATTTGAATAAATTTTATGTATTATACGAACTTTAAACCCGTTATGCGCCCGTGGGGCCATAAACTGCAGCCATAAAAGGACCATTATCCAACTTTTCGTGTTAAATGAAAATTTTCGCAATCACTCTCAAGTTACGGTCGCGACGTACGTTTTAAGTGAGAACCGAAACTTTGTACATTTAAATGAAAGCTACCTAAGTCTTATTTATGTCGAATTCTAAAAAAAGTATTCTTACGTATGGGGTTTATGACATAAGACTTTATATGCACACAAGAATCTAACACCATGTCATCACGAACACCCACGCAATTGAAACTAACATTGTCCTACCAAACTGCCGGGAATCTCAGACCCCTCGATTCGGCAGGGTCACCGTCAACACGTCTAACTTCTGAAATAAGTACAAGAAACATTTCTTTTAGGCGGAAAATTGTGAATTGGGAATCATTGGGGCATAAATCGTTGATCAGCGGGGCGCGCAGCCGAGGGTTGGGATCGAGCCCCAGGCGCGGGGCACATAAATCACCCTTACACTAAACGTCCTTGTAATGAACTATATAATATATGGACTCGTTCCACTCACGCTTTGGTAGCGATTAACGAAGAAACGAATTACCGGTAATTCGGTAAAGTTGTACATAAACCTATATACGGTAAATCACATGGATAAACGAACTAAAACTACTATTTCTTTTCTATTCTAGAAGCTAAGCAGAAAATATAAGTAAAGATGTTAGTTAAAATTTAGAAGACTATGTTCGAAGACAAACTTTTTTACGTCTCTCACTATGGAAAAACAGAGTTAACTGTTAAATTATTTACTATTTTCATTTTATTGCCTAACTCCTTTATATTATAGTTTTACTAAAACATGACCATGGTAAAGATTGTTACATAAAGGATGCAGAAAGCCCAGAGTAATATAGTTTGCAATTGCCAACAACTGCGCCTCACTGCACTATCGCTCATCATAATTGAGGGAGTTTAAGGTTTAAAGCGTACTTCCCCATGCTAAATGACTAAAACGTACTGATAGATGGGAAGTAGTTAGCCTTAATGTCTGTTATAGACCACATTATGTCGTAAGTCGTAATATTAATTTCAGAATTAACCTTCATCCTTAACAAAAAGTTTTCAACTGTTCGAAAACGAATGTCAAATCTTCACAACTGCCAACTAAGAGTAACAAACGAAAGACCCCAGTGGGTAATTGCTATGGTGCCCTCAGAAGCATGGAAACAGTCGATCACCATTCATCTTCGGATCTTGTCTGACGTCTGACACCGCTAACTTTGTCCATCGCTCATTGGATTACTCGATATTTGTTAGCTATATCATCTTATATACAAGCTTATGGATATTAACTTAACGAAATTAGACAACAGCCTATTAGGAACTGTTCGTCCGTACTTGTGTTTTGTATAATTGGAAATCGGATGTAATTACTTATAATTATAGCTAAATGTTTAGCTCATCAATATCAAGACACTTAATTGCATGTAATTGTTAATGGACACTTCGATTTAATAATATAAGTAATTACATAAAAAGTTAGTAGTAAATGTAGAGAACAAAATATAGGTTGTATGTAGGACTTGTTCAGGATGCTTATCAACCTGCGAAGAACCATTTAGATAATTAATAGATAAAGTTAATGTATGAAGCAAAATACTGAGGAACAATAGGATAGTATTGGACGTCTGCCACCTCCACAGCTCGGAATGGAACCGTGGTCCACATTTCACGCGTGTCAATGTCACTGAAGGTTGTTTTCGACGCAGGCCTTACGCAATCCTGCAGATCTGCTGTAGGTTCTGAATTACTGCTGATTACATTACAATGTCAATATAAGCCTAGAATATTTTATAAACGCTTTCATACAGGCCCTAATTCGACGCGCCTCAGGCTGTGTATAATGGTTTTGTCTGTCATAAGCAGGGTTACGTACCTACCTACTTACTAGCTAGTTTTATCTGTAGTCCAATGTTTAATTAGGCATCATTTCGATACCCGTACTAGAAAATCTAGTATTAAATCTACTGAGGTACCTACCTAGTAGGTATGTAAGCTATCGCTGCCATATGCTTTTATACTTAAAATTAAGTTTCTACAATATAACCAAATTATCTAAGCGGCTACCTAGGTTAGGTACATTTTTATTAAGTTGTAATGATAGTCTGAAACAACATTCAATGTGATTTTTTTGTGCCATATCTCTAAAGATTCTTTTTTGGAGAGTTACATTAGTAAGTTAGTAGTAACATTCAGCTTCAGCAAAGGAAACTTGATTCGCCGGGCAATTTTACAATCTGCAAGCGTTGCCGCCCCGCCGCGCCGATCAACAACATGCGACGTTGCCACCTCGACAGCCACGCGGCGACGTTGCCGCTCGGCTCGGTGCGACGTTGCCGCCCCGAGCAGCGTAACCGCAGCGAACGCGGGCGTTTGCCGCGACTGCCGCGCGGCGTATCGTTCGCGTTCACTCCACGCGATCACTCGTCCGTTTACAACAGTTATTTAAATCGTGTATTTATAACACATAGATAACAAGAAAATTGTGATTTAAGCGTACGTTGAAAGACGTAGCATTTTTGACGATATAATTGAGGAGTAGGCGATCACGAATTGCAGATTGATCGATTGCATTTTAATCAACAAAATACGTGAGTAATTGAGCCTCTACTTCTTGCGAAATCATTTTAACATTCCAACCTCCACTATTATGATAATATCACGAGACAGTAAATGTGTAAAATGACTAAGTTACAAACAGAGGCTACGTCGTACAGCCTCGATGTAGAGGATTTCATAGCGGAGGTGAAGAAGTATCCCGTCGTATGGGACCTGAAGTGCGAGGACAACAGGTACAAGACTAAGAAACAGGCGGCCTGGAGTGAAATTGCAAAGAAATTCATTGGCGATTTTGATGACCTCCCGGAATTAGAGAAAATGGAAGTGTGTAAGTATAGTACAAATTTTACATAACTGTAAAAGTTGTCTTTCCTTGAAGAATAGATAAAATAAAATCATCAAATAAGTATCATTAATTTCGTATTGAAACTACAGATTCCAATTGAATCACTTTCAATAAATTATCCTAATATCAAGACGGCATTGATTATAGTAGGTTGTTACTAGATATTTGTCTGTTTATTTACAACTACCTACAAACTTTCGTACATAAATTACCTGCGTAGGTATATCTTTTTTTATTATACCTGTACTTTATTAATTATGTAATTTGAATATGTAGTCATGTAGACTATTCAGTCATAGTCATATAATAAGTACTTATAATATGTTTAAAGAGTATATAATATTAAAATCATACACGCATACTAACTGTCTCAAGGGATCTATTTATATCTGACGCAATGCAGCAGTTCAGTCATGCAGCGGTCTCGGTTGGAAAGCGGTATCAGTAAAGATATTCCGGAATTGTAGCTTCATTTTAAACTCACCCCTGAGGATTTTGTCTGTCATTTTAGTCGAAGGCATTTTGCACGCAATTTGATTGGTTCTTTCAAAACGGAAAACATGAATGTTTAGTTGGTCATTTCAACTAAACTAAACAACAACTACAATGAACCAGAACTCTTAATTAGACAAGAACTAATTGTTGGTACATAGGAATACTACTTTAATATTATAATGAATGTCCCAAACACTATTTTTGTCTACAGATCGCAGATTGCACGGCAAATGGCGAAACATACGCGATTCATACGTTCGACATATCAAGCGACGAGAGAGCAAGCGAGGGATGAGAGGATACATGTACGCTCGTCACTTGTCATTCCTCAACAACCTGTACAACCCAGTGGCCTACTCCACGGACGACGACGACAATGAAAACGAGGGTTCCGAGGAGGATCCCTTGCAGCGTTCCAAGAGACGATTCGAAAATAACGACAGCACGTGGCCGAGCGACACCGACGAACTTTCCATAGATTTGAAAAGGAGGAAAGTCAAACAGGAGACACTGGAGATAGACCCTTACGGCTCCGGCCCGACCTACAGTCACGAAGACGAGGACAGATCGTTTTTCGAATCTCTATTACCTGCAGTTAGAGCGTTCAGTTTGGATCAAAAGCTGGAGTTTCGAAGCGAGGTTCTGACCTTAGTTAAGAATATTAGACACAGCGTGATTACCAGTACTATCAAAGTAGATCCGGTAGACGATTTTGTTTGAAAACATTTTTTATTACAATTGGTTATATGAAAATGGATTACAAGGAACAGTTCCAAAAGGATATACGATCAGATTATTAGAATTTACACAATAATTTAGATTTAAAGGACATTAAGGGACTGGAAATGTATCTTATTTTTAATGTTTACAGTCTAAAAGACATTTTTATAAATAAAAACCCTTTTCTAATTAATTTTCGTTTGAGTTTGTGCTTCATAATCAATTTAATACATTCAGGCGTCCTTTTTAACCGTCAATTAATTTTGTAGAGGCCAACTTAAAATTAGAACACTTTGAAATACAATAAGTCAGGATATAATATCAGATAAAGTCCTCATAACTTAATGCATAAAGATAGAAATAGAATTTATACGCGACTGCTACGAGATCGTTAAAAGTGTGATTGAGTCACAATATGTATAATATTTTATTGTTGTCTTTTACATTGTTCGACACAATAAAAGCTGAGACAATAGAAATAGCGTTGAATGAGCACATACTCGACAGACAGACATACATACTAGGGTGTAGTGATGGACGCGACTCGCTCGTTTAACGCACTGCCCTTTCAGATTCAATAAAGAAAATTTTAGTTATACGTAGGTAGGTTTATTGTAAACTATGCTTTTGTTAACATTCACGAGCACATACCTTCGCTCACAATAACATACTATACAGTAACATGAACACCCGATTTTATTTTAACAGTAGGTACCTATACGTAGGTACCTAATTTAGAATTATCAGATCAGTGTATTAACTAACGGTTTTGCGGTTTGAAAATTGCCGCTTATCGTATACAAATTATGATTTTAAGTACATACTGCTTCTCATCATCAATAACTGTCCAATGAATCAAACGCATGCCATCAAAAAGAAATCAGCAAATGATTGTAAACATTCATCTCTCAGAATAACTAAATTATATTACATCAGGTTAATTATTATAAAATGAATACTATGTAACCTAAATTACACTTTACAATCCGTCGACAACACTACTATGAACACGTGCACGTAAACATGAATACATACATAGACACACATAGATAGCTCAAGTTCGCTCACAGGGGCCGACCCTGTATCGATCGCGCGGCGTTGCCACCCCGCTACTTTCGCCGCGACGTTGCCAGCGCGACCGTTGACTTGTTGCTGACTATTCTTGTTCTCCGAGTGGAATTATGGAGATAACTACATAGAGATAGATGTGATGTTTGTTTGTTGCCGTTTTGATGTCTCCGTCGAGTTTGTTGGGCCTATTTTATTATAGGTATATAAAGTATATACAAATTTGTAGTAGCTACTAGCTAACCTACCTATTTAGAATTTATTAAAGTAACATAATTTAACGTAGATCTCAAACTTAAGAAAAGTTTTTCTAAATTTCTCGTCGACCTTATTATATCTTTTGATAGCTATAGGAAGAGATTTTCAATATTGCTTCAATATTCCCACAATAACGGTCATCGGGGACCGAGGTGTTTGGGTGGTAGATCCTACATCGTAGATCATAAGACAGCTTGGGAAGGGGAAACACGGGTAGCTACAGATAACAGAGTCGTGGTCACAAACAGCCGAGCTTTGTGGGGATTTGCACATGAAATTCATTTATATATCTATAGTACACAGTCCAGTCTAAGTTTAACTAGTTATCTCGCTGAATTGGATTTGTTCCCGGCATAAATTGTAACTTAACTATGTCCAACATATTACCGATAAACATGCGTCGTACAAAAGCCTTAATACCTGCAATTACAGCCTCGATTGTTATTCCGCACAGTATATTATCTATGGGCATTTACCTCACATAGAACTAATTATCCCAAATTTACGAGCATTTTACGAGTCTTCAAAGAGAAAATAATTTTCAACCTGTAAATGGCTCTTGACTTCGGAATTAAATCATTTGCTTTGCAATTTTTTCAATAGAGGTTTTTCGGCCTTGACTAAGTTCGATACAATGCTACATTTTATATGCGCATGAATTTGAATAGCTTTATTTGGGTATAGGCCCAATATTTGAAGTGCTGGGAACATTTGAAAACCAGCATTGTATGTGCTGAGAGGTATAAGGATTATAACGTTCGCTAATTAATGTTTCGAGTTTTGTGTTTTAATTAAAATGCTATTTCAGTTTCATCACACTACGGTTACTAGTTCACTAATAAAGTGGCAACAACGACCGGTAGTAAATGGTACCTAACAAAATAGTAAAGTTAATTCTGAAATGTGTGGCCAGCCAAAAATCTACGAACACTTGCTTACTCCTGCTTTGTTATAAAACTAAGGCGAAATTACCTTTAGTTCCATTTCTGAAGTGGCATTAAAGGCTGTCTGCCCCGTAATACAGCGAACACCTGATGATAATGGCACCATCTGTGCGGGCTGGCAGGGGAGGGGGAGGGAAGGGAGGCAGGTGCGCGCCCTCGTGCACTTAGCCCGGATATCGTTCTAATACTCCGTAATATCTTTACCTACAGTACAGTAAAAATATCCGTGTGTAGGTATACAGAATGTTGTGAAACTCCATCATAATTCCGGAAAATCGGATGGAGTAGGGAGTTTATTAGTCATGACATATTACTCACAGGAAATGCCGTAAGACTCTTAATAAGGTCTAAAAGAAGACTTTACAATAATGCTATTAAGTCAAAGACTAGGAAAATTTAAAGCAGGAGCATATTTCCATCCTAACCAGCACCAATGATGTCTGCCAAGTTTTTCATTCCAAGCTATCAGCTTTCCAAAGTCGAGTTGTCTTCTGGGAAGCCGACGAAGTTATCGCGTGCAATGCTCCAACGTCGCCAACAACCATTCTGACAGTGCGTTGGCAAGCCAACTACACTGACTAATTTGTGGACTCAGTTATAAAACAGGCATTGAAATATTTTCACCGAAATTCAACTCTAGGTATCCATGCCAGGTAACCTATACATACAGAAGAAAAGGTAGCACTGAGAATTTATTTTAGTAATGAGTTTTGGAAACATAAAGTATTACACCTTTTTAAACGTGCCCAATATCGGCTCTTTTAAACCCAAAATATACGCACTTAAATCTATTTTTATACTTAAAATCAATAATAGCCGTATACTCATATCATTAATAACCAATTTAGTCGTAATAACTAAGTAATACTTTATTTGGTTAACTCTGAATAGCAATGAGGCCGACGTCTGCTATTACGTAACAGCGAAACAATTTAGGCCTTGGAGATGGAGACAGACGCCTGCGCCGCGACGGCCTCACACTTCAAACATGCGTGAAAAATGGTAAGCAGCATTCATATTTTAATCTTTATTATTTGCTCATTCATTGTGCCAAAAATACAGGTTTTTTTACAAATGTAAATTTCGTTATTTCTATAATTGATAGATACGATTGATTGGCTTGACTAACCTTAGCACGGTTTGGATAAAGCGAGCAAAATAAAAATTATTCTAGTTTATAATTTATGTACCTATTTAAAGTGATCTGCTTGAAAGGCCTACCTATAACGTGTTTCAATGTCATAATTATAATTTAAGTTTAAGTAAACATGAACTAGTCTGTTTAACCATAAGCTATTTTCCATAATACAACAATCCGAGAATAATGGTAGAGGTATACCTACCTACACCTACATTTCATCGTGGCAACATATTGACTACTTACAGCAAATAGTCGCCGTTAGCGTAATACCACCAACTTACAGGTACAATATAACAATACTCACCTGCAAAGTTTCGTTCAACAATACCAACCTAAAAAGTAAATGTTACCCTAGACTAGAATAACGTGAAGTTATTAAATTATAGAAGGAACTATCTATTGTCAACAATCTATTCGACGCTATTGTCTATTATTTTATACACATTTCAATGCTGGCTGATTTATTGAGAGTATTGTGAAACTGAAATAACAAGCCTAGCCGTAATAGAACATTATGGATTCTATCCATAATGTGCGCGCATTCAGGAGGATCATTTCGTTTCGATAGTATGCAGATAGTTGTAGCCTATGGCCGTATTATTATCGAGTCGACAGAATAACTACAATCACACACCTATCCTGTCCGCGGTATGAAATGTCATCCGTCATGCACACACGCACACACACGCACCATCTCCTCACTGGCATCGATCTGCGCGTTGCCGCTCCGTGCG
>LGAG01000056.1:402240-420951 GCA_001278395.1 Lerema accius | reverse complement strand
TCCGAACTGAACTGCGAGTTTTTGAATGGCTCCGATGGCTTGTGAGAATTCTTTCCTGTTTACTTCATGTGGAGGATATTTTCGTATGCCGCGCTTAGTATGGAGGGATCAAAGGCCTCAGTAGGTACGTAGATAGGCGGTATGTGATTAATAGCGCATACATAGAATAGGACAAGTTAGTATTAGAAAATAAGTTGTTTGTCCCTTATTCCATTAGAATATAATGATGCTTACCATCTGGGAAACGTTTAAAATATTTTTTGAATTGGTTACACGGACTTAATTAAATTATCAGCAATGATTAATAATATAATTTGTTGCCTGAAATTCGGTAAATCATTTCACGTTGTAGACAGGCATTCAAAATGGAAAATATATTATTAAGTATTCATATGCAAATTAAACTTTACATTTGCAGTATAATGACAAAATAATTAATAATGAGAAGAAATTTAAGTTTGTATTGACGTAAATTAATTGGATTGTAAAATACAATGTAGCGTTTTCAAACTATTATTGAAAGATGGAATATCATATTAACTGGTCATTAAAATTAAAACAATCATTATTTATCATTAGCGATTTACCTACATATTTGTAAAAAATATTACACGCATTTATGCTATAATGAAGTTTGAAATCAATGTATTAATTACTTATGAATACCAGAGAATCCCAGAGAATCCCAGAAGGATTCTCCCGGTTTACAGAAATAAAAAAAAATTGATTTGATTGGTCTCTATTTAATCAATTAATTAACTCTGGCAGAAATATAAGTGTGACGTATCTATTTATCTATACATCGAAACGCATGGTAGTGTGGGTTTTGTTTTATGTACGTTGGATATTTGTAACATATTTTGATATAAGTACATAAAATTAAGCTTGCTGCATTTTTGTCCGTGTAAACTTGAACTAGGTAAGTATATCAAATCTCGATAAACGAGAAATGCATTATTAAAAAAAATTAAAGCCTGTCACACATTGCTATAAGTTTCGAAAAGATACATGCATAGTACATAAACTCACTGATTTCCCTAGTTGAAATAAACGCTAGTACCTATCAGTGGTGGCCGCAGTGAAAATCGTGATATTACTTTGAAGTATGCCCCGGTATCGCACACAGCCGCAGGGAATGGGATAAAAAGAAAAAGTATTCCATCTTTTTTTGATTTGTTAATGCATTTCGTACTTATCCCACAAAGGATGAAAAGGCAAACCTCCCTCCGGGCCGGGGCAGGCTGGACAGACTCTTTCACCCTCGAACTTTGAAATTTCACCCCAATAAGAATTAAAAGCCAAAAAGGATTAGGGGTATTAAATAGGTCGGCTTAATGATGGTCGGTTCTAGAGACATTGATCAAAAGACCTCGTATGCTATCCGCATTCCTCAGTAGATTTAGTAGATAGATATGTTTACTTAGTTTAATAATGAATATTGGTCAAGTCTCAATCCGTTGTTACAGCCAAGTAAAGTAAACGTAAAAAAGTGTAAAGTTCAAGTCAAAAATAAAATTATTTTAACAAAATCAACAGTCTACGTCACTTTCACAGTGGACGCTAATCCAATAAAATGCCACACGGTGAAATTCGTGGTCATTTAAGATGCAGAGCGTGCCAATGAAACATACATACATATGTATACTCGAAAAACATTACCCTCAGTCTAGTGCAGGCGGTAAAAAATATAAAATGCAACAAGCCCTCGTACTCTGTAACAGTTTTAAACCAACTTTTTAACTTTTTATTTTTATATCTGTCACTGAATTGATAAACTCGAACATAATTGCATTTTCAATTGAGCGGATGGAGCTCGATTGGATTCAATCGACACTTGAAAACAAAATTGCAGTTGTCAATATGATATATTTGCTGCGGATGAAAAACTTTCGCGTTAATTAACAGTTAGGCGAGATATACCGGTGTTGTTCAACTTTCTTATACGAGTACAAGTTATGTAGAAGTAAAATTAAGCATAGACGTGTGTCTGTTCATAAAATATTAGTTTCTTTAGTCGAAACTACAATTATAAAGATATTAAAACTGTTATTAATGCTTGCGCAAAAATAATAAACAAAATAAATAATTAACAGGTGTTATTAAATCAGTAATTCTATCAATCATAGCGGAGGCGATGAACTTAGTGTTAAGAGGTCACAAATGCAATAAAAGTTACCAAAGCCTAAATTAATGTACTTTGCTCTTTCATAAGTAATAAATAAGTCATAAGTCACAACTCAGGTTATTTTATACCTTAATACCCAAACATTAAAGACTACTGACACCCTTAAATGTACTTATACATGTTTTGTCGGTTTTCAGCTTAATATTAATCCCTCAACAAATGGGACCAAAGACAGGTTTATTACTGTAATAAATTATAACATATGCAAATTATTATGTTTATTGTTGGGCACAATAATGCTAATTTTGTATACGTGATTGTTATAGGAATGATTGATGTCGCATGTTCGGTGAACATGTTAGGTTTAGTTTAATTAAAAACGTACAGGTTTCTTTATACATGTGAAAGTACTGGTACCGTAGCGGACACTCGGACAGGCGATTTACAACCACGATTACAGCTAGCTAGCTGTCCGTGGGTTGGAATACTTACTGAATATTGTACAGACTCCGTACCCAATTCTTTAAAGTCTGATGAAAAAACAAACAAAAATAATGGCTCCTCATCTGTAATACCTTGCTATTTATTTATTTGAAACATTGAATATGATAGTGTGTTAAAAATATGAAATTGTCTGCGACCTGCCTGAAGACTTCAACTATCTCCACACGAAATTACTCCACTATAAGCGTAGAGGTTTGACTATAAAATGATAAGTTACAGACAGACAGAGTATATGTTAGTTTAAGAAAATGCATGGACAATGTTTTTTTATTAATTAGTAGATAGATCGAAATGTAATTACAGTGGTTACTGACTTTCTCCACGTTGTTTCGTAAAGCCCTGTCCAACAACTTTGTATTAAAAACATGTAACAAGTCAGCCCGCATGGCCGCTTGTTACTTCCTTATCGCAAAAAGTAAAAAGATACTGTGGAAACTGGAACCGCGGCCCACACGGCTCACACGAACCACGCGGCCCACGCTCCACCTCGTCTCACTGCTGCCAGGCCAATTAACTGCGAAGTTCAAGTTTCGGGAGCCTTTCCCACTCGTTTAATTGGATACCGGACCGTTATAGCATACCGAGTTTTAAAAAAAATACCTCTGGTTACGTATAGGGCACACGTATTCATTAATTAAATTGCTGGTCAAGAGGCATCATGATTGCGAAAACAGATTTTAAACTGTTTAGATTAGAGCGAAACTGCCAATGTTCTCAGTTTCTTTAACAACGTAGCGATTGGAGCGTCAAGAATCTAGAAGTTTCTAAGCTTAGACAGCAAACGGCAACGATAATTATTCTTTCAAGACTTCTTAGTGTTCGTGTCTAGGGAATTTTATTTGTAGGAATCTATGTACCTAGTTACCTACATAATCTATTCTTGTCGGGAACCGAATCTGAGGGTTTTTAGCTGGTGAAAAACTGCTAACTGGGATCAATGCGACAATGGATATTAATAGTAATACATTGGTTTTGTAATGATACAAGTTCGCAGAATATTGTACTTTATCCTCCCAATAAAATTTACGACCCGAACAGAACCGCACCAAACAGATTCGAATTGCCAAACAAGTCTGTTGGGGATGTATTGCACGTAGCGGCAACGTCGCAGCGGAGTCGAGCGGGGCGGCAACGTCGCGCGACCTACGGGCTGCCAACGCGGGCTGATACAATTTAACTCAGCTGATGGCTACCTCTCGACTCGATTGTTTACATACCTCTTATTATTACCTACGGATAACAGTGCGGCTGCGTCGTGCGTTTGCGGCTGTTAAAATACTCACTTTGGATTTGAATCTGTGTTTTAAAACAACAGATATTAGATATTAATAGAACCGAACTGATATATAGAGGAAGGAATACTGCGGACTTAACGTTAAAATAATTATAAGAAGATTGTAAGCTCTTAAAAAACTTAGGATGTAATGAAAGTTGTAAAAATTTTTATACCTTGAGTTTGATTGTAATTGTCTTCTAAGATTATTGCCAAGAAACATAGCAAGTGCAATAACAAAATCTGTCAACGCGAATATTGGTCTTGTTGTAAGAGAATTTTAAAACAATTGGCGATTATTTAATCCGCATGAAATAATACACTTTATCCAGTACCATGAAGTGTCCGAGGTGCTAGCAATTTTGGCGACATTATTAAATGAAGTGTTGCAAAATCCAGCAAGTCATTCCGAAACGTTTGTCGGCGTCGCAAAGAATGTTAATAGTGATAATTTTCAGTTGTAAAAACGGCTCTACATCCAGTCAAAATCCAAAGCACAAAAAGCGGCACGAACGTGACCGGGTGACGTTATTAATTGCGTCTCGTTACTGTCACCTCTGAAATTATACACTGTAATGTCATTTGAGCTGACGACCGCAAAAAATTACCGAAAATGTTTTATACATTTTTAAAAGTAGAAACTTTAGTTAAAATTTAATCGCGCTTGTCCTTCTTAACCACGCATTTAACTATGACGAGGATAATTGAAAAATTTTGAAAGTATATAACGTATTTTTTTTGAGTTTCGAGGAGAATTTTTCCAGAAGAGGTATTCGTACGAGTAATTAAAAAGAATCTTTTTTTTTAACTAATTGGATATTGTAGACGCATCATTAGCCCCTATCGGATCTTATACTTTGTCTATAACACTAGACAGCCCATTGTTCATCCCGTATACTCCTGTATGTCTTTTTTAATTTCACGTTACACAGGATGTGAACACAATCTCATTATGTCTGACCCATAGGATTTCATTACTTCACGTTGGCAACTAAGTTGATGTTGTTCGTGTACTTATGAATGTGTGTGTGTTATGTGTATAGTACCATTTATCGTCTCAGAACTTTGCTAAAATGATCAATAAGACATGACATTATAATTGTTTTATGTATAAACGTTACACAGATTCGTGGCAGTGGCATTTCAATCAAACTCTGCTCTATACTATACAAGTTTCATTTATTTAATTCCCTTTACATTTCCTTTTAGCATTATCTATTAGACAGTTACTGTTGTCATAGAAGTCATTTGTAAAGGCACGGAGACACAAGCCTCGGCCTGACCCAAATGAGTGACACGGTTCGCATTCGCTTGTGCGATGAACTCTTTGTATCGATTTCAGAAGGCATTAGAAATTGTATGGTTGCTTGCTGACTGATGTTTAACTTTTACGTTTACATTGTGTCGCATTGTTCGGGTACTTGGAGAGCAAGTGACTTCATTGAGGTGTTACACTAGTACTTACTTCACTAGTTACTACTACATTTCAAGAATTAAAGCTTATAACGTTTAAACTGTCTAAAATTAAATGTTTAAAAGCAAACAGGCGTGTCTTCGAACGGATCTCAAAATTTCAACCATCTTATTACCTAGGACTCCCAAAGTAACCTATCGGAAATCTGGATACTATGTCATCTTCGTTTGCCTACAACTGCTGATTAAATACGCCTAATTTATTCAGGGTACAATGACACACAACTGACGTTGTCGCCTCGAGATTACAGACAAAGCGAGTTGTTTGCAGTCGAAATCCGTCATGGCGCCCATGGCTGAAGCCGAGCGGAGTGAGGTTGAAGGAAAATTGCCAGCTGTGATCTCTCAAATCGAACAGCAAAAAGGTCAGACCACCTGCCAACAGATCTTATTCAAGCCATAAAGCTTCGCGTATCAAGTGCGTGACAACAGAATCATTTATCGCATTCCATCATTGAAAGTATGACGTAAACACAGGCTTATCATGTTGATAGGACTGCAATTTGCTGATGTCTCTTGTTTCGTGATATGAGTCGTGATGCGTCAAGTATTTAGTTTGATAACTGATAACATTTTTAAAAGCAGCAGTATTAAACATCCCCAATTCCAGAGGAAATTTGAGACTATAGGTCCCTCCTGACTTTTGTGAGTAATGCTAACGAGCTCTAGCTACTTATAGTTTTGATATAGAGTAAACAACCCACTTATAGAAGGAATACCTAACGAAGTCTTTTCTAATAATTTAATCATCATAATTTCCACACCAACAATCCATAATTTAAAACTAAAATATGTTAGGTTCGTATGTCGTATCAAAACATTATTACATCTACATAATTTCCTAATAATAACGATTGCATTATAATATTAATAGCGGAAATTCGGTCTAAAAATAAATATGCTAATACTACATTTCTTCCACATATTTACAGGAAACGTAATTATTACAAAAAACTCGTAGATTGAGCAAAGCCTACACCATCTCAGTTCAAACCAGATCGATTAATTTTAATTTGAGATAAACTCTTGATGAATCGTTTCCCGCGAGTTATTGGCTGACGGATATTTATCGAATTCAGCGTACCTCTTCGCAATTCCATTAAACTGTGACCTCGGCTCCGCGCCGCTCCACTATCGAACATCTGTGACTTGGTAGGTAATTGGTAAACCATAAGAGTGTAGAATATGAGAATTAAAAATATATATTAAATCTGTACCATGTATAAAAAAAAAAATTATCAATTGAAATTTATTCGATTTAGGGACAGGCAAAGGACATTTACAGCAAAAGACAGTGTTTCAATAACTGATCTATATCAGATCATATCTATATTATGCTCAACGTTTATTTATACACGTCGTAAAGGTAGGGGTGATTTCACATAATTCTTTGAGACCATTAGTACAAAAATCTTTATAAAAATTATTATATTTACTGTTTTGCTAGTCTACTCAGAAAACGAAGTATTTAATAATTCAATCTTATTTTATTGGTGTTATAAACTATCTACCGATTTACAAAATATATTATACTTCTTCTAATGTAAGGTAAAAACATATAAATATTAAAACCAGCTTTGGCGTTAGAACTTTCTCGCTGAATATAATTATACACTCCATTAATTAAATTTCAACAGGACTCATCAATTAAGATTTTATCATAGTTATGTATTTTAAAAGCTGGCGTATCTACTTTAAAATAATCCTTGCGAGTTTGTTTTAGTGAGAATTAATTAAGTCTACGTAAAAATTATTATAATCTATCTACCGAAGCGAAGCGAGGGCGGGCCACTAGTCAAATATGAAAAGAGTTTGATAGGTGAAGTTATAACTTTTTACAAGATTTTGGGCTACAACATAAAAATTAATTTATGTTAAACATAAAAAATGTTACCGACAAAAGACATTCAAAGTCCAAAATTAGTCCAAAGTTACTACAGGCCTGTCCTTATTTTCCTCCTTGTCTTGACCACCGGACCTGAATACTGTGAAAGCTGTCTGAAGCCCTCAAAGCTACGTCATTAAAAGTTCTCTGAATAAAAGAAAAAAGTAAACGAGAACCGCCTCTTTCTAGAAATTTGTTTTTTTTTTTTGCAAGACTATAGACCTATAGCTTAAGGCAGATTTCACCAAACTTCTTCAGGATAAATGTTATGTTTTCTTTAATTATAAATTAATAGCAAATATTAGTTCATTTTTTCTGATAAAAACATGAAAATGTAGAATGGTTTACTGACAAAAATCGATTCATCATTTCTTTATGATTGTTTCTTACATGTAACATCAAAGATTTAAATGGCCACGCATAACCCTCGGTTAAAATAAAAATGTCTAGATTTCATCTTCAGTTCAAGTCTCAAGCTCAAATTATACTTGACCGTGTGAGCGACGCTTTAGAAGCTTTACAGTCAAGTCATTAAAAGCTTCGTAATGCTCTGAATAGTCGAAAAGGCCTTTTCAAGTATTTCGTAATATGTCGGAGCCAGAAATTTTTAAAACTGTTTTAATATTCCGTTTCTTCGGTCCTGACACATCTGTCTCTGTGGGCTTACGAATCTCGGTTAGCAGTTATAACGATCATCTGCTTTGCTTTTAGTAGTTATACTTGTTCTATACTATATCAGGCACCTTTTCAATTATTTACTGATAACCTGCTTTAAAAGGATATTCCATTTTCATTTGATTTGTAGTATGTTTGTTTCCGTTTATATCTCTTTTATTGAACAGCGATTGTGGGTCTACTTTTACATTTATAATTTTAGAATTTGATTGGATTTAAGAGTAAAAGATTTAAATAGCCGGCAGTCACGGATGCTAGTGCCTATTACTCGCTCAGAGGATGCTACAAATTCTGTTAAAACTTCTAAAATTCTGACTTCATTAATTAAACTGGTTTCATGTCGTTGAAGAGTTGGAACGTCCATAAATTTAACTGGCCGCGCCGAATTCAACTAGAGCTCATAATTCTGCAAGTAATTAGTTTCTAAATAAGTTAACCTCTTTATAATGTTTTATGTGGACTAAATTACTTTAACGACCAAGTTCATCATCATAAAAAAAATTAATTGCTTCATTTCCGAAAGAAAAGTTATAAAATATTTTCATTCTACAAATAACTTTTATCTTATCACAATATTTTCGCAAGTTTAAAGTTAAGAACTTAAGAAGGTCAAAATTAAGATTAAACGTTAAGCGGTGTTTTCAAAAGTTGATCCTAGAAACAGGATTCAGTGCTGTAATTTTTGTAATGTAAACAATTAGCTAAAAGTAGGCCTTCAGCAATTTAGCCTTCGTACATCCGTGCCAAGTCAACAATCTGAAAAAAGTTTTTGAGGATAAATATTATTATTATTAAATTGCTAAACTAGGTACAATTTAGAAAATCCTCAAAATCTAAGAATATTTGCCTAAGTAACTTGTATTTTGTATTCAAGTCAAAGCGAAAAATCTCTCAAACACTTCTTGCAGCATGGTAAAAGAGGACAATTTTAAAATATCACGTCAAAAACTTTCATCAAAGCCCTTTGGGAAATAAACCAAATGAGGAACAGCCTGAAAATACATAAAAGAAAAACAGAGGCGTAATTAGTAGCGAACTTGGAACTCCAAATAAAATTACAATTTTGCACAAACCCTCATAAAACAAAGGATTGGAAGTTGGAAGGGCCGGCTCGGTTTACGGCCAATTACGGAACCCAGCGCTCGCTGCGGCCCGGAGATTCACTTCTCCTGACCTGAATCAAATGTCGAATCACCTAGACATTTCAAATTCGGCATTTTATAGGGAACATTAAGGCAAAGGGCACATAAAGGTTAGAGGGAAGGTGACTTACGAACCGAAGGTCGAAAAGGTGAATATGGAGATTTTATATGGGCTCAGAACGATATTGGCAAAAGGAAAAGCTTGATCGGCACTGTTAGTGGAATGCCATCCATTCCAAGCGATTTTTCGATTTAGGGTAAGAACGAAATGAAGGTTCAGGCCTATCTTTTTAAACTGCATACTATCAAATATATGCTTAATACTGAAAAAGGAAGTCAATATAAAAAATAAAATATCTTAGCTCCAAAATCTCAAATAAGCGCAACGTGCCGTTTAGACTGAGTAATATTAATTCAAAGGCTGCGTAAAAGCTTCATCTATTCTGTGGTAAAAGTACTTCGTATTAATATCTCGACACGGATTAAAGCGTTTACGCTCTCACAAAATATTACACATCAAAAAGCACGAACATTATTCGTAATATTTTACAAGAGTATTGGAGCACAGAATTACTTCATCAGAGTTCACACTTATCTTGCCCTTTCGACGGGTGAAGCGTAAAACTTTTTGGTAAAGTGCAAAAATACATAACCATTTACTTGTGGCCAGTTAGCCATTTCAGAGCTCTCTATTTTGTGGTATTGATTTGGTCGGCTCGGCAGGCTTTCCCGCTTAATATAGCTCGATCGATGGTTTATTTAGGTAATCTATGTTATGACTGCATCTATTTAAGCTTATATTTCAGATAGAATAGATTAATACCTAGTGAGAGTTAGAAAAACATCAAATTTTATTAAATTTGACATTGATTTTATTGCGATTCTCATGTTTGTCAGAGTCAGATATCAAAAAATAATACATTACTCTTTGGGGCTTATACCAATCTCGATTAGATCGCTAGGACGAATCCCTACATCAGACCCTACCCGATTGATAACTATCATTTAGGTCAGATACGAATTGATAGGTTTTTTCGACCCCAGTGATATTTGCGACAAAATTTTGCTCTTATACGGCTAAGTAATTGTACGTTATTGATTATCAAAATGTGCATAGATACTTAGGAACATGAAAGATGGAAATATCCAGATTATTTTGAAAATTTACAACAAGATTTTTATATAGCAGTATTTTGACAACTATCATTGTATTATATATGTATATATTTTTAACCTTTACTTTAATCAATCCTCATTTGTTCGCGAGACCGGGTCGCTAAATCAGTCCCGATCGATGATCATAATTTAGGTCGAATACATACGAAATGGAACCTCGGTTAAATGTTGCGGTTCACTTCAGTTTCCCAGTATCGATTCGATAAGCTGGAGTCTAGACTTGATTGTTGCGTAAATCGAAAGGTTTAACCTTGAATCTGTCTGTAATAATATCGCTTCACGGCAAGATGAAGTGAGGTATGCACGAAACAGTATAGACCTGATAATGAAGGTAGGTAAGTCGTTTACTACTCGTACTTACCTACGATGTAGTTCGAAAAATATGACCTAATTTCGAACTACACTTAAATTATTATGAGAAAATACAAAGACTTAATATTGAAGATTACCTTAAGACAGAGCATTGATATTTCCCATTTATTATTTTAAAAAATATGGTCATTATAGGTCAAGCTATCTAAAATGGTCGCAACTTTACATTTGAAATAAGGTTGTTAATTACATAATGCTCAGACTCAGATTATCATCATTCTAAATATAGAAGTTTAGTCGTTCCTAACGCTTTATTTTATCAGACAGAAAAACAAGAGGGGCTTGCCAAGGACGTCCTACTTGGCCATTGTGATAAATTGCCAATGACAGGTTATATTTTAGAATTCTATAGCCGTCTTTGATAATGCTGAGGCATGAAAAATTACCACATTTATTTCAATATACGAAAATTTTTAGACCTTCCTACAGTCTTGGCTAAATATAATTATCAAATGAACTCTCTAACAACTATTAATATTATTCGGAATATCTTTTTCTACAGTTTAAACATTAATTTCATCGAAATATAGATCGGAATTGAGTTCCGTTTTATTGAGTCACAAACATTGGATCAAAGATAGTTCAGAATTAAATA
Source organism: Lerema accius (assembly GCA_001278395.1). NCBI lineage: Eukaryota > Metazoa > Arthropoda > Insecta > Lepidoptera > Hesperiidae > Lerema > Lerema accius. The sequence continues at coordinate 409,731 of LGAG01000056.1, read as the reverse complement.
GTCGGGTAAGGTCATGACTTGACCACGAATGTCGCAATTGGCTTTAACCTTAAGAGTAATATTTATAATGCCTATAACAACATATTTTATGACAATTTATGAATAATTTTAAATTGTGTAACGGAAATAGAATCCAACTTATTAACGCCGGTAATGCTGCCAAACCCTATTCTGTTGCCTGTCCGGGGATATGACATGACAGTCCGATGCCGCATGTTTTTTCTTTGTAGTGACTCATGAGTTGTTTATTCAGTTACCGAAATAAATTTAGCTCATTTAATTGCTGTTTTACGACAGTTATGACGTAACCAATATAATAAAATGTAATGATATGGTATCTAAAATATAATAATGTTATTGTTTCATACTATTATTTTTCACTGTGCTACAGTTACGGCCGAAAGATTGTATCTTCTATAAAAGTAATGTTCTCGTTGTTTCAAAGTTAATTTCACTATTATTATAAACCTGCGGCGAAGCAGTGGAACGCAGTTAAACTAATTAAGTTATTTACTAAATAAGAAACGAATGCCGAGGCTGCAGCGGCCCCTCCCACGCAGATAATATCTACATTTGAAGTAATTTATACCCACTGAGATCACAACACTAATAAAGAAGAAACACTTACTTGATTGTGTTTGTGTGAATTGATAGATCTCAAAAATAACTGAACCAAATATAGTAGTATTTCTTCTTTAGGGCTTGTATTTACTGTAAAAAGTTAACAAAATTAAGTTCTTGAATCTTTGGTTATTACACTAGTTTTGGAGGTATTAACGCTTTTCCAGAAATTTGAAAAAAAAATCAGCTATTTACTGTTATCTATTTGATGTATTTGTCGTATCTTTGACAATATTGCTCAGTTTTCTAAATTATGTTTTCAATATTAGCTAGAATTTCAACTCGCAACTTCGTCGCTAAATAAAACTTCGAAGTAGTTATACTTTTCGTAACACTTCAACTGATTCGTAACTTGATTATTATCTGATTTTAGATCTACTTTTGTTTATTCATCGCGTTTTGATTTATAACGGTTGAGTAATTCATAATTAAAAGTAATAGAAACAGTTAATTTTGTTTATTAAACTCTTGGTACTAAAGCATCTATAAATTTTAATCTCCGCTGTAAGATTAGACGGCTCAATGTTTTAAAAAGCTAATTTTTCTTTGTCTAAAAAGGACAGAGTTTTAGTTACTCGTACTTCAAATTAGTATTGAATGTCCTTCAAGAGTCTTTGTAGATTAGTAAATTTAATAACAAGTACTTTTCTTTATCTAGATTTAGTTATAAGTCAAGCGTGTTTTTAATAGTAAGTATTAAAGTTTGGTAATTTTTTTACATAAAATATTATTCAAACAGTCAGTACTACAATGTCATACGCTCGTCAGCTAAATTCAGGCCAATGAAAAAAGAGCTAAACTCGAATCCAACGCACAGTTTTGCCAAAAATCGGAATGAGCAAGATGTACGCACGATAAATATCAGTTAGTGTCGCGGGTAGGAATTACGAGGCGCCCATATTTTAGCAGTCTGCGTAAACAACAGTTGGCGTCGCGCGTCGGCACTGCAGGCTCTATGTCCCACTAATGTTCCTAATGCCAAAGTTTCTCTGAATGTATGTCATAACTTTAATTCTCCACGGCTACAAAAGCATAATGCGATGCACACTATAGCTGTGGAGCATGGACTACTTAGCACAATTCCTGCTATCCCCAGGGCTTGCTCATAATAAGGTAAAGGAAGGGGCGACGCATAAAGGTCTCTTTTTCTAAGAAATCTAACATTCCATGTAATTACTGTGACCAAATAGCGATCCATAGCGAATTTGTTGATCTGAAAAGCTAACGGAACAGTGTTCCCAGAACACTATGTGTATGACATTGTAGAAATCGTTACAGCTTTATTTTACAATGCAGCGCTTTGTATCTATGTAAACATTAAGTAAAACTTAGTGAAACCACACAGGCAGTGGGATTGCAAGGTTTGGGAACTAAATAAGAATATGAGCAAATATATCCGTTCTTGGACCTAATAGTATGCTTAAATGAACAACGCTATGATGCTTAAAACAACTAATTGAAATATATGTTAGCTACCGTCAAAATAATCGCCAAACTGTCAACGAAATCTGCCGGGGGACAAACAATCAAAGCAGGGAGAACAAGAAAGTTTACTTTCGTTTTACCGTGCTGGCCTCTGTTAGCGTTTAAGATGAATCACCCGAATGTGTTTACATTACGAATAGAAATTCTCTTTTCGCTCGTGCAGCTGCCGCTCTCGTTCCCGCTGTCTACAGCCATGAGCGGAACGATAAGCGAAGCGAATATATTATAGAAAATAAAGATAATTACTTATATACCATCACGTTTTTCTCCTATTAAATAACAAGACCATTGTAGTAATTGGTGCTGCAATCTCGTATAGTGGGAATGATAAAACTCAAAACAAGTGATTAATCTCCAAAGGGATGGCAAAATTACTTTCGCTGCAATTAACTGCACTGCAGTCTAATTTATAGCAGCTATTTCTATTGCTACGATGTAAGTCTGTGGTTTAATTGGCGCATAAACAAGGATTCTAATCAATGTGATTCATTCAAAATTTAAGATGAGATGCGTCTTCTCATATTTGAATTTAAATTTAGAACGTGTTTGATAGAAACATTAAATTTTGGTAGATTTTGATCAGACTGAAGTTTAATTGGATTGCAGATGACCCTGCCAAGGTAACACAGCAAAGCAAGTGTTCGCGAAGTGGTAAACTTAAAGCGCCCTCTATAGTTTCTCCTAAGGCTGCAGTCACTACACTAATAGCTGGTCAAACAGCAGGCGAAGCCCTTATCTAAGTGACTTGTCAACACCGCCATACGTTTCGTGTGTACAGCGAAATTCTCTGGATATTTCCATTGTTTAACGGTACTGGTATAATTTTTGTGATGTGAGTCTGTGGTTTTCGTGAGAGTAGTACGGTAGAGATTGCGCAGTTTGTCGCTTCTGATTTCATTCGCATTGTTGTTATAAACTTGAATGCAGTCATTCTGCTGTTACGTGTCTAGTGCAGGGTTATCAACTGTAATTTTAGTATCCTTCAGTCAATGGATCGCAATTATTTATTGTTACCAAAGATCAAAATTGATAAAATGTCTGCATTTTTAATTTTACCTCTAAATATATGTTTATAATCTAAGTTTAGTTTGTCGTTTTTTTCATCGATACGGAATCCAAAAATCGGCAAACGAAAACAGTTTCAAACCATCAACTGGCATGAATATAAACGGACCAAGCTAATGCGGCTGAGATTTGAATACACGTACGATTATCCTGTTATTTATTAGCCAATTACCATTAAAATTGGATTACTCGAGGTGCTTGAAATTTCAGATCTAGTACATACCTAGTAGAGTTTCATTTACATCGCTTCCTTACACGTTAAATAAAATTAAATTCAACTTTTATGTTGACATAAATCATTGGAAGTACCTGCGTTTGAATTGAAAAGTATTCAACGTTAAATGCCGGGGTATTTATAGCTCATCTATTACTACACAGACAACACAGAATTGCCTAGTCTTATAAGTACCTAATTCAATGTTGTGCAGGTGTGGAGGAAGCTATTCATGGTAAACGTAGACTAGCCTCAAAAAACAAATGCGTCAGATGTCTAGCAAGATTTAGCTGTCTATTCTCAAGGCCGTGCGCGAGGGGTGAGGACGTGAAGTAATGCGGACACGCGATTGGTTAATCAGTCCGAGCTGAAATTCCGGTCCCCGGACAATAATGGATGCCTAATAGTCTTCCATATTATTCTTATGAGTATTAATGCCCTAAACATTACTGAAAGCGGCTTTGAGTAGATATCTAAAACGCATTTATAGGCAACATGAATTACTTTAGAGGTTTCCGCGGCATGTAATAATAAGGTAGGTACATAAATTTCAACAGAGGCTACTTGCTGCCAACCCTGTGATTTAACGGTGTGCTAGCACAAAATGATTGCGACAATTTTAACAAAGCCACGTTTTGGCAACCCTATAATTTAACGTTGTGCCAGCAAAGAATAATTGCCACAGTATTAACAAAAGCCACTTTCCAGCAGCCTTGCCCCTAGGTAAAGTGTTTCCTTAGTTTGAACGAGTGTTGCGTGTCAGGTACGCGACAGAAAGTGCATAAATATATCAAAAGGAACGCCAACATTATGATATCAACGTAAATATACTAATTAGTACGATATTGGCAGAACAATCGCTGCCACAGTCGTTCCTCTTAATTCTTCGTATTGCAAGAGTCTGCTACGCATTTCAATGAAACGTAACAAATTATAATTGAACTGTTTGTTTGTTGCGGGCGGAAGTTAAAACAAGAAAAAAGTATCTTCGAATTGGGATGCTGTATAAGATAAAATTAAAAAGATCTTATCTCCACATACCTACATAAATTGCAATACAAAATATCCGACTACCAAGTCAGCAATGTCGCCATGGCGACTTGCTAATGTACGTTTCTTTTCACCAACCTCGGCAGAAACCTGATTTTAAATTATTTAAATATCTACATAATTTTAAATTACCTACATAAAAACATTTGTGTCCATCAAAACGGCTTTTTCATTTGATATGTTACATGATATTTCCGGTTCATAATAATTGTCATTAGTTACTAATATTGTAGCGGTACGGAAAGTTATGTGTATGGGTTGGGTGTGTGTCTGTCAGTGTGTTTGTGTGTGTACATACCTGTGCATCGGCGGAGTGAGTTGCGTGTACTGGGCCATTGGCTCGCCGGCATGGCTAGCGCAGCATGCCGCGGCGCCGCTAGCTGGCCATGTCACACACACACACTACACACACACTGCGCCACACACCACCACCGCACCAACTGCCACCTGGAACAACGTACCCTCGTTAATGTTTATAAACACTACATGAAATACTGTGTCGCCTGGAACATTCGGATGGTGTACATTTTCAGTAGATGACGATGTTGAAATTTAGTTAATCATCTGAAATGTGTATCGAAGATATTGCAGTACCATGGTAGCCGATTACCTGTAACTTTTATAAGGGAGATAGGGACGTAGTTGGAGCATAAAATAAATTGCAGAACGTCTGCTAGTTCAGCTAGTGTAATATATTAGGTCGTAAGTTTTGAAGTGCTACTATAACGGCGATCGATGAGCTGATCTAGTGCTATCGAAGCACTTAACTACGATCACATTTGAAATGATACACAATTGATTAAGTGAACATTACGTAACAACTTGTTCACAACATGTTTTAAAAATAGAAAGATATTATAACCGATGCTCTTGATTAGTCAATATTTTTAGAAACTCGAATATACCTTATTTAATAAATAAAGACAGCTAAACAGCAACTAATATTTAAATAAATCAGATTTCTCATAATTACGATCACGTCGGCCATTTCGCGATACGGTAGATACGTAATACAAGTGTAATACCCAAATAATATTTACAATCCTCACGCGAAGCCCTACCACCATTTGAGCGGCTTCTATTGCCTCTTCAGAACCCTGGTTTGAAAACTGTTGGTATGAAATGGGGTCAGTATTCTATCCCAATCTAAGTAGGAGCAACCGGAACAGGAATCTTACAAATCTTTCTGTACAGTTCTCTAACACTATACGAGAAACCCAAACCCTATAGAAAATTTATTGCCTCTAGGTTCAGACCATGAGTGGTTGTTATTTTATAAAGCAGAAGATACTGCAGATATTTATAGGAAATAGAGATGAGAAGGAGCCCTTTACACATCCAGTGGTCCCTGCAGACTTCACACATAACTTTATAGTCAGCTGCTTATACAAATCCGAAATCGCAATGCATGGCACTGACGTAACTCATTTTTCTTCAATTCCCTAAACTCGGGCTTTCTGCCAACTCCGCGTTTAATATTTACGCCGGTAAAGAAATGTAACAGGTATACTTAGGTACTAGCTATGGGCTATGGGTATAACTACTTGTTAGATAAATTGCTGAATCACTGCCTATATAAGTAGGTACGTATTATTATTGAAGACCACTCAATCGAACATTGACAGGTCCTTTTGTAATAATAAATATGTAGGTAGGTATGTCATGAATTAGTATTGTACACTATTATTAAACAAAACAGGAAACTTGTGCGTGTTAATTAATGTAGACCGTATGTTAAGCGTACATGGTGGGTAAAATAATTAAACTTGACTTACAAAATCGGTCAGAATATTGTAGGAATCACTGCTTCAAAAAATTTTAAATTTGAGTGGCTTGCTAAGTAAGCAGTTGAATCTAATTGCGTCGTAGGTAAGTAGGCAGTAGAAACTCATGTAAAATTACTGCGCATATATTTGCAATGTTTGCATTTGGAGTAATGAATAAGGGTAGAGTTCATTCACTTAACACTTGTCAGAAAACGTACATGTAATTATGTACCTAGTACCTACCTAACCACAATCATTTTAAAATTCACATTTTACACTTTGATGTAGGTATGGTTAATTTTATTTAATTTAATTACAGCATTATTACAATTTTTTTATATAGTCGAGATAGCGATTTTAGTGACTCGTTGAAAAATTCAGACTGTTATTCTTGTTTTTACCATACCTATAGTATTAAAAAGCTGTAATTTGGCGTATGGTTGCACATTTATGATCCCAAAAATAAATTATAATGAAATCTATTAAAAATAATAATAAAATTGGTAATTAAATTGAAGTTGTTTTTTTTTCTTCGTTTACCCCATCGTGAAGGGTATTTGTGAATAATGTTATGGGTGTGCTTAGAACGGTCTCTTAGGAATCTGTATAGTATTTAATTACAAACTATAACTAGAATCAAGTGTCACTGTGTCATAACCTAATAGGATCCTATAAGGAATTAAAAAAAAAACTATCACAGACTGTCACACAAGTTAATAAGTTTAAGTAACTAAGGAACCCGACCGACACGATACATAATAACTTTCTTGGCAATTTTTTTTATGAGGTTTTTTTTTCCTTTTTTCAATAAAATTGTGAAATCACTTTCTTAGCAATTTTTTATAAGGCTTTTTTTTCTTTTTTCAATTGTGTTAGACGTACGTAACATTACCAATAAACTACGCAGTACGCAGTAGCACTAGTAATTTTAAAAATAGGTAGGTTATAGGAATATTAGAAACATTTTAATTTATTTTATACGATAATTTTTAAACGTACGTAGGTAAGTACTTTACTCCGTATTAATTTGATCAGTTTAATCTAATGACAAATAAGAATCATGCCTAGTTCGTTAGCGAAACGAGTAATTAGTTCCATTAATTTATTATTACGATATGTTTTTGGAACCAGAAAATTAATTTATTTCATTGTTGAAAACTTATCGAAAATATGATTCAATCGTAGGTCATGTAGACGTACATTTTGGTGCTTATCTATTTTTTTTTAATTCTGAGTATTAGACTGTTCTATCTATAGGACATTGCGAGCTTTGGTGAGGCATATTTGGAG
>LGAG01000056.1:377261-388061 GCA_001278395.1 Lerema accius | reverse complement strand
CACTACGATGCACATGTCCCTGGATTATCGACCGTAGTACTGTAACATAAGGTACTTACAACATCAGGCAATTGATGCGTGTTCATGAAATATAGCAACTCTGTAGCGGGATCGAAAAAGAAACTTGAAACGATGCTTTCACGGATCGATCATGCGACGTTGCCGCTCCGCGCGGGCCCGCGGGCCACTTGCCGCCATATTTATTTTTACTGCTTGTTGCCAATCAATTATAGTACGGAATAATGACACCTGCTCTGGAGATGGTATTATTAGAGTGTTTTCACACTGTGCTAATTGATTAGAAATGTCAATTTGGAAAATTACATTAAAATTGTTTGTACAAGTACAAGCCTTCATAACGATTATTGAATTTCAACCAAAAAATGAGTAAACGAATAAATAACAAGGGTAAGAATATTAATAAAGATATAAACCTAATATATAGTCACTTATTTATTATTAAAAATACTTATAAGTACCTAATAATATTTCAATTATGTATTACAATTTATTAAATTCACTTAACAATGTGATATATTCGAATTTAACTTCAATTTGAAATCTTATAAAAGAGTTGCTAACTTAAATCTTTTAGACATTATTTTTGTAAGATACCTACCAGCCGTGATCGTTTGTACTTAACTTTAGTAGTTTGTACTTAAATTGTTAACACGGAGCTTGGTGTTCAATTCCTTCACGCGATCATAGTAATTTATACTACTAAAAAATAGAAATGAGTCATCTTCTTTCGCTATACGAAGTCCTATTGAAACCTTATTAGCATAGGTACTTTTATTTTTTTCATAGTGGTAATGTGGAGCCTATTGAACAACAGTTGGCCAGGTGGACTGGCTTGACCTAATATTGTGATTGAAAACCTACGTCTAACTTTGGGATAGTAGGTTTTGTAGATAATATTTTCTATAAAATACACAATTAAATTATCGCGGCTGACACGCTGCTCTAGTTGGATCGCATAATATTTCTTAAAGTATTTATTGGAAAAGTTAAAACATAATAATGTTCAGAGCTGAAAATAGCCTTAGTTCCGTAAGATAAAAATAATCGGTTTATTACACAACTAAGGTAGAAATACTACCTATATTGTTGTTTCTAAAGGTAAAACAGATTACGAACAATTACTATTTAATTTAAGTGCGTGGTCGTTGTACTTGTACGGTGGTGTTATTTCTATGCGTGTTCTGTGATCTATCGAGGTAAACAGCAGGGTTGTCGTGTGGAGGCCGCTGAAGGCGCCCCGGCGGCGGCGGGGGCGGCGCCCTGGTCTGCTCCACTTGAATCCTGTTGGGCTGGATTATGATGTCCTGGCGCGGCGCCATTGCTGAAACATAAACGTCATATTTTAGCCAGGACAGCTGTCAAAAACAGAGTAATGTCTACATGTTCCTGTTTCATAACAAAGTTTGTTATCTGTGCAATTTAACGTGAAAATTACACGTCCGATCGTCGTGCAATCGGTACTCGATGGGTTGTCTGTACCGGTCCGATACCGGTCGCTGTCCCCGTCGAGTTTCAGTCGCCGCGCGCCGTTTGCCGCAGGCGGGAGGCGAGCGGGATCGGCTCTGTACATGCGCGGTAAACAACGTGACGTGATTACTATCGTGCGTCACGTAAGAAGTTTCAGAAGTATTGTTAATTGATGTGAAAATGGAAAGAGATCAGTTGATACATATCGCGCTGGTTATGCAAGTAGAGAAGCACGAATGTCTCTACAACACCACGCTGGCGGATTATGCTCGCAAAGATTTGACAGAGGACGCGTGGGCGAAGATCGCTGATAACTTAAAGTTGCCAGGTATTATTTATCACTAGGTTTACTATTAGTAAGTAATTAAGAATAGTTACCTAGTACCTACACTCATTGATCTGTATTGAGCCTATAATTTCCAAGGGAATTACGTATCAAATGGTATTTTGTATCGTATTTAACGAAATATTATTAATGTGTTTCTAAAATTTTGCTTACAGTGTCTGAATGCAAGGAGAAATGGCGTAACATCAGATCCACATTTCGACGCAGTTTTAAACCAGCGAGAAATGGGAAAGCCAAGCGAACTTACTACCTGAGTAGGTACCTAAATTTTATACTACCGTACTGTAAACCAATGGAGGATTCCATCTTTCGCGAGACTGACCACGATGATAATGATTTCATGGTGGTTCTTAAAGATGTGGATGTGGATAGCGAGAATTCCATGACAGAAGAATTGGATGTACCAGCGTCTATGCAGCCCCACACTTCCTGGCAACAGATTCAGGAACTTCAAGACGACATTGCAACAGATGTAAAATATAAGCCTAAAGTAGAGTCGCAATCCAACTTTAACCCACAAACAATGTCGAGCGAAGAAGATTTCTCCATGCCGGAACATTTAAAAAGAACTTCACATGAAACGGATTGTGATATAGACAAGAGCGAGAAGGAACATATGAAGTATTTCTTCTTGAGTCTTTTGCCAGAATTCAGAAATATGTCCGAGAAACAGACGAGGGCTTTCAAAATCAAAGTTTTGCAACTCATTGGCGATATTAAAAACGAACGATTAACCGACTAGCACTAGGACATAATTATAAGTTCCATTTTATTTATTGTCGCTCCTAGTTAGGATTAATTTAAACAGGGTATATATATATGTACCTATACCTAGCATATTGAAAGAACAGTTACGAAATTCTGTTATCATTAATATTGGAGTTTTGAATCCTGTTGATCTAGCTCTTTGTAAATACATTAATTATAGGTAAGAAAATTTTAAATTTAATTAAAAAAATTTGCCATTATCATGGTCAACTTTTTATGAAGCGAAGTCCTTCTTGGACAGGTGGAGGTCAGGATTGATCCTTCAGAAGGATCATTTTGAAGGAAGCCCCAAGCCCATTAAAGGACAATGTTATTGCAGGGTGTGATGATCACATTTATTATTACATTATAATTAAGGAAATAAAATTAAGCACGATGATTTGTAGTTTTTTTTATTTTATTTGACTGAAATAATAATACTGTAATGAAACTTTTACGTCGAAAGAAACGGGGACTGGGACTTTTAAGTAAGATCAAAAATTTTGTCTTTAATTTATTTTAGAACTTTTACGACTTGCGAAAGGGTAACTTTCGTTTACTTTGGTCGTCAATTTGATATTTTGACAGTCTCATAACCATTCCATTCGCATTGAACACAGCGTGAGGAGCATTGCCCGCCATAAAGTAGTTACTAATGCGTTGAAGCCATCTAGTCGTAATCGTAAAAAGGTAAGGTACTTACAACTGAAGAATTTCCCAGTTGGTACAATAAGGTATACAATTTTTGAACGTAGTCTTTCTTAGAAGGTCGCTGCCCAGACCCAGTACGACGTAGCTTTAACTGAAAAATCAATGGTAAGTTTAAAAAAAAAACAAAATCTTAACTTCAGTCCGGCTATGAAATATGTACTGTATCATTATTATTCTTAGATATCTTCTATAATATTTTGTTATTTTAGAATTCAGGCCCTTTCGTCAATCTTGCGGCCTTGGGAGATTATCAAAACATAAAACGATAACATCTCAATTCCACGAATGGTCTGACTGTATTTGGAGGCCAGGTAAATAATAACATTTTTGTTATTGTGCAAAAGTTAAAGGTTCAGTAATAAACTTGTAGTGGTCTTCATCTAAGATAACTACTTTTAATAGGGGTTGCTAACATACTGAAGGTATTGCGTTTCATAAATAATAATATTTTACGAGTGTTTTTATACTTTTATGCAACATTCTGGTAAAATTTTGATACTTTGATGTTATCTGTGATCACCAATCTCTTTCTAATCTACAGTTGGTAGGTATGAAATGTTAAACTTACCTACTTGTAACTTGCAGATAAAGATTGTTGTTATTCTGCTGAAACAACAATGTGTTCCTTATTAGTATTTAAAAAAAAATAGCTGAAATACAAATTTTCATTATTTTAAAACTGGTATTAATTAATTAACACGTCTATTTGACCAATAATATTATATGTAATCTTCGGTGTTTACGACCTATCTGCTGCTGGTAGAACTGTTATTTAATTTTCGAAGAAATAGTAATTCATTATTATTATTACTGGTATTGTCTTTCCATTACGCGCATCTGGATAACGTTTACCGTATTACTCAAGTTAACTGTGGATATTATGAGGGTAACAGCTAGTGGATTCGTTTTTATTTTATTTTTTTCTTGGCCAACAACACATCGATGATTCCTTCGGTTTTGGCTGAGCATTAGATGGTTCTTCTACCCATTAAAATATCTATTTTTTTTATTAACGGTATGTCAATCAATGGGTAAAAAGTGGAGATTTTGTGCTGAGTTGTGAAGTATATTAGCTTATTAGTCACAAATTAACGGTTTCCATGAAGGCAAATACAAAAGGTTCCTCTTATTACGTATTCAAATTAAATGGTACGTACGTACGTAAAGTAACGAGTTATAAATGAAATGTTATACTTACAGTTGAGTAAATAACTATGCAGCAATCTTTGCTCAGACAGTTTTAAAAAACCTTTTTCATGTAATGAACCAAAATAATAATAAAGGCGTGTGGTACTAGCAAACCGAGTAACTTGCTGTTATGAAAATATGTATTTACGCTAAAACATAAATTTATCTCCACAATATCTTATCAATGCTTTTATCAGTGAGATTAAATTGTGGGACTCGCTTTATTGACAATAGACCACTTCTACTTGTGATATCGGTCATAGATGCGAGAAGGTAGGTACCTAATAAAAACTATTATTATCCTGGTAGTGATATCTTAGGCTGAATAATAAAAAAAATCCTCGCTTGGGGCTATCTCTATACTGAAACCAGAAAAGTAATCAAATTACATTATTATGGACCGACCGGTAAAGGAACTTCTTGTGCAGAAAACATAATACTACTATTTACTACTTCGATCTATTTACTATTACAACTTAACAGAAAATAGGATAGGATGTTCATTATTGATTCATAGTTTATGTATCGTAGTATTTTCTTTATATGGGTTATGAAACTTGTCATCTTGCCAAAAGAGTGGCAATGTAGGTTCTAATGGGTCAGCGACACTATCTTATCATAACAAGTGGTAAGAAGTAACTAACAACAACAGTGAATTGAAGAGTTTCTTTCTTCCTTCCTTGTCCTTCGAGTTTCAATCCGATGCAATAGGGTCTAAGAAAGTTCTACGCCTGTACAAGTTTAAATCCATAGCCAGTTGCCGAACGGTACAATACCTACAACCCACAGAGTAATTTGGACAGACCCCAATCATCCCAGTAATGTGCGGTTAGGTGGATAATAATTAATTAATTAAACGATCATTAATGTAATCCTACTTCCTACTAATATTATAAATGTGAAAGTTTGTAAGGATGTTTGGATATTTGGATGTTTGGATGTTTGTCCCTCCTTCACGCTCTAACCATTGAACGGATTAAGCTGAAACTTGGCACACAGATAGTTTGAATCTAGGAATAGGACATAGGATAGATTTTATCCCGTTTATAGGTTCCCCTCGGATGAATTCTACTCTTCCGCGGGCAAAGCCGCGGGTATCGTCTAGTGTAGTTAATATTTTAAAGTATGGCAGATTTATATGATTTTAAGGTCAAAATTCAAAATCACAATAAAAAAGTAAAATTATCGAACATTACCATAGATCCATACCATAGAGCATTTAACCTTGCCTGTGGCAATAACTTTGTCAAAAAAGTCACTTTGACTTTGCATGATAATGACACCGTTCTTTTTGTTTGGCGTTTGACATTCATGATCCTGACAGTGAGTGACATTAATTAAATGTAAAACTCAAATCAGAAATGAATTCGAGATTTTTCTGAACATCCATGTGTATTTTAAAGTAAGGCTAATTTGAAACGCGATTTATCATATAAAGTATGATTCATAGAATTTAAAGAACTATTTATACTGTGCGAGTTTGGTTTGCAGTTTAGCTTGTGAGTGGTGTGTAAAGTGTGAACTTAAGAGATTTTCAGTTATTAGTGTTTATTTGTAAAATGGCGTCTAATAATCCTGGCAATAGCAATGCCATAGCCGGTGCCCTGACGTACCCGGCTAGCAACTCACAGATGCAGCCCGTAGCGGATCAACCTCGGCAGCCAAGGACCCTGCAGGTACCCATATCTTAGCTACTTGCCTTCTCGTGTAAGTTACTCAAGCAAGATTTAAAGTCCTGTGATGATGGTCCTATTAGCCATCTATTTTAATAGGAATTTTGTTTATAGTGTGAGACTCTACCGAAATTACTTGAATATATTCCTCTCAGTCACTAATATGCCAAGTCACTAATATACCTTCATGTCATTATGGAAGAATTATAAATAATGTAATGAAACTTACATAATTTAATGAAACATAAATTACCTTACAGGGTCTTTTGCGTTTTGCAATGGAGGCAACAAAAATTGAAGATGCTCCCGGCAACTCAGAGTTGGGTCCTATGGATGAAGAGGTAAGATAAATATTATATAAACCTACCACTTTTCTGTGTGTAAAGGGATAATATTAGTCAGTTGTTGTAACAGATTGCTAATGTAACATTATTCTTATATAAACAATGTACTTTTAAAGCCTTTATGATTTCTGTAAAATATTATCTACATTATCCCAGACTGACCTAAACATACTTGACAACCTGTAATTTAATTTCAGAGAAGAAGATTCCTAAGTGAAGCACTGAGTGCACACACAGTGCGTGTTAATGACATTCTTCGGAAAAACATCAAAACACTATCAAATATGGAGAAAATCAGCTGCATTAAAAAAGATGATCAGCTCCCTGAAGAAATACTTGTAGCTTTTCAAGAGCTTGGAGAGTTTATTGATGATATTGATATTGCTAATGGTAAGTTTTTTTCTTTAATGACATTGACAATATTTCTATTGTTACTGAAACTTTATCTGTACATAACTTGGTTGGTTAAGTAAATTATATGTTTAGCATTATGTTACTTGTTAAATATAGTTTAGAGTGACTTTTGTAAATCTCCAGAATGACAAGGTCAATAATATTGTATTAAATGGTTTTAACTCTCCTCTTTATTCCTTCAATTTGTAGTATTGTAGTGTTATTAAAAAAAAACCTTTTCTTATTTCAGATTTTGACAAATTGGGTGGTTTTATTATATTCCCGATGTGCTATTCATGTGATAGCATTGAGCTGCATCGCTGGGCCAATCTGACACTTGCCCAGGTGTGTCAGAACAACCCAAACTGCCAGGAGAGGGCGCTGCGCTGCTGTCTGCTGCCGGTGCTGTTGCACAGGCTCAAGGACCACAAGGATGATGACAGGAGTCTCAGAGCTTTATCCAGTGAGTAGAGAGTGAAGCGGTTGAATTTGATGCATGTTTTACTGGTTTTTATAATCTGTCTGATAATATAGATACAGAGAGACAGGTATATTCTTTCATTTGTCCTGTTTAGCAGGCAGTTTTATGTTAATTTTGTAAGACAAGTCACACATTCTCATGTTTTTTACACTTATCTCGTAATGTTTAAGTGATTTCATCCCTAAATAGTTAAATATCATCAAAAACTGCTTTGAAAATGGATTTTTTTTTTTTTAAATCTGTTTTAATGAAAGCTGCTTGATAACCATAAAATAATTTCATTATTTTCCTTTGTTATAATTACATCTGTTTGTTTTCAGGCATGATCCGTAACTACGAGCCGGGTATGACCGCGTTTGTGGCGCAGGGCGGGTGCGAAGTGCTCACGGAATGCCTGCAGAACGCCCAGCATTCCGAGCTGGGCAGTGCAGCATTCCTTGTTACTTACCTGTGTCGAAACTCCAAGGAAGCTAGAGGTATAGTGTAGTTTTCAATTTACCAATTTTGTATCATTGATAACCGGGCCGTACGCGAAAAACATTTCAATACTTAAACATCTAATTTCTTCTGTCAAAATGGTTCTTATTTATGTAAAGCAACCTGTGAGTCATATAGTTAGTACTGCTTGGTTCCATTGGGTTATGACTTAAATTTTTTTCTTACTTTCAGATATATTCATTAAAAACAACACAGTCCAAGCGATAGTGGACATTTTAAAAGAAAGCAGATCAGACGTCTCAGAGTACTTGCTGAACGCTCTGGTGACGCTCCTGGAGAAGCAACCAGCTGAAGTGGTGCCGCTGTACCAGGACCCAGCGCTCGACCTTCGGAAGACCCTGGAGAACCACCTTCGTATCCCGGATGTCATGAACGGGAGGTTCATTGAGGAGAAGGAATACTGCGAGAAGATCATTAAAATCGCTTTTGAGGATCAGGAGATGAACGGGAAACCTGAAGAAAGCTCGGAGGACGTTGAGGCAGCTGATAGGTAGACCTAAGTGGTGTTTGTGACGAAAACTTATCAGACTTTTAAAGCTTTTTGGACAGGCTGTGTTATCATTATAATGTACATGACTGTATACAGAAAATCTCACTTTTCATTCCCATTTTGTACTTTGATGTAAAAATTGTATTTTTTTTGCATTTAATTTGCATGATTATCTATAGCGTAAACTCTGTATTTTGTATTAGTATTAACTTAATAATCACAAATATGGTATTAATCTGATTGAAAAGGGCTTAAAACTTAAAACGTTAAGGGCTTATTTCGCGTGTTAGTTAGATTTGTGTATTCAGTTTAATTTCCAATTACCAAATCTGTATTCATATTAATCATTTAGGTTGGTAAGCCGCATTCTACTATACTATGGGTCTGTTTCACAATCGTTGAGTAAAGTTCCAAGTAAGCTACTTTGAACTTATTTGCACGGTAAACCAGTCAATTGCGTTTCACAATTTCACTTTAATTTACGGATGATTGTGAAACGTATAGAGAGTTAACGGAAGGATTTACTCTCTGAGTAGTTTACTTTATAAATAACTACTGACATCTTTACTTATCGATTGTGAAACAGACCCTATACCTCGTTTTTTTCGTCGTGATTTAAAAGGTAATCAATCTTACATTGTCTTTTTATTGTAATTATCGATTTAAAAATAACAGACACAAATTAAAAAAACCTAAAGAATAAACAGTAATTTAATGGTAAAATACATTTCTGTATTCTTCTAAATATTTTTTTTAATTCATGAAATAAATAAAAGTAGTGCCAAGATTGTTTTCCCTTTTTAATCACGACGAAAAAAATTAGGTATATGTGGAAGGATTCGCTCAAAGTGTTTTTTAATAAGATCTTAATTTCTAAGGTCCTAAGTCTATAGCGGTGGTTCCTAACCTCTTCAATATCGTACAACCCTGTTACCTATCAGGAAAATTTATTTTAGCCGATTTACCCCATCTTCAAAATTTTATCAAAATAAAATAATACAAGTAACTTTTCTGTATTTTTTCGTTTTACGATCGTAATAATAATTAAGTCCTTCATTTCCCCCGTAAAATATGTCATTTACCCTCGCAGGGGTAGTTACCCCCAGGTTAGGAACCCAGCGTCTAAATATGAATGCAGTGTGGGTTCATTTATAAACAGTGTGTGTAATACTTGCGTGTGTGTATTTATTCCGTCTTTATTATATAGATGGTTAAAATAATTAATAATGTAAATGATTTGTACCGTGTAGACTGAATGAAGAACTTGTACTAATAAAACTTTTCACAAATATTTTTTTTTTGTTTAAACCGAGAATAAATAAAAAATTGTGAAGGTAGACAGGTAGTTCAGAGATATAAAAGAATCACAATTATGTGTAAAGGATATAATTTGTAATATTTGTTTCGAATGACACATTTTTTCTTTTCGCATATTTCTTTGTCTATTCGATTCGTAAGTTGAAGAATAAGATAATGAATCGAAACACGAACCCACATTATGTATTAAGTACATATAAATATTTTACCTACTTCACAAAATATATATTCACGTATAGTTAATTGACGATAGCTAAATAGGTTTTAGACATTGACATTTTTTTTACATCATAACCATATTAATTGGTTAAACCCGGTTTAAGCGTTTACTGCGTTAACCCAGTCTAGTTTAGAGGCGACGATGACGTCATCTGGCTCTTGTTCAGGCGCCTCCGGAGTCTCGGGTTCGATGTCCGCGCTAGACCAGTCGAAGTTCAAGTTGGTGACCTCAGTGAACCACTGGTGGTAGTGTCCGGGACGGACGTATCCTGGGATCACAGGGTTTTAATTAGTTAATAGAACTTTATTTTCTCGATTCCTCTCGATTCATAAATATGTCAATCTATACCTCGTTTTTTTCGTCGTGATTTAAAAAGTAAACAATCTTACAGTGTCTTTTTATGTTATTATCAATTTAAAAATAAGACAGACACAAATTAAAAAACACTAAAGGATAAACAATAATTAAACGTTAAAAAAAATTCTGTATACATCTAAATATTTTTTTTAATTAATGAAATAAATAGAAGTAGTACCAAGATTGTTTACCTTTTAAATCACGACGAAAAAAACGAGGTAGGTATACTTCAATCTAGCCTTATTAAGTCTCTGAGAAATTAGTATTTATTTTCCTTACAATGTTTTCTTTATTGGAAGTACCTACGTGAAAATCGATTAAGTTATTTTATCGTATTCTAGATATAACTTACCTCCAGGGAATGGGCTGTTACAACCAGCATTGGAGCCGAAGCTCACCACGCCCACCATGGTTAATTTGTTGTCGACATCAACAATGGTCAACGGCCCACCACTATCGCCCTGGATACAATAAAAATAAGTTCATTATCATCACAAAAAGTTGAAGAAGTATTTGATATCACAGTCAGGAAAAAAATAAATTGTAT
>LGAG01000056.1:329503-359039 GCA_001278395.1 Lerema accius | reverse complement strand
AATACTTGTTCAGGTGAAAATAATTGCTCTAGAATTGGATTAGTGACCGCTAATGACGTTTCTTTAGGCGTTCTCTATAATCCTACGTTTGGCACACTTAGTTTTTCCACTAAAACTATATTTTCACAAGTTTTGGAAGTTAAGGTGTATGGTAAATTAAAAAAGTATTAACGACTTACTGGGTTTCTTCGGCACCTGATAGTCAGCATCCTTGTTGAGGGCATCTTGTTGGTACACGCGCCTGATCACGTTGAATTGCTGGCTAGGTCTTGATGATAACCTAGAACAATGAAATGAACCTTATACCATTCTATTACCTACTATTTTCCACTAGCCAAGCTTGTGCATGTTCGAGTATTCGAAGTTGGTTTATCGCTATATACAAGATAGTCCTAAGAATTTTATAAGTCGTTAAACCAGGTTGTTTTTTTCCTATTATCATTAGTCCGACCATTCCACTCTCTATTCAAGGCATACTTTGTAGGGGGAGGATGAAATTATGACGTTCGTTTAATTACATAAATGAGGAAAGTATAGGTAAATAGATACAGTACGAAAAAACTTTGTTTTTATTGATCCACTACATTTAACAGAGTATGCTTTTTCCATCCGATTAGACCAGCCATGGACTTCACGGCTAGTAGACCAGGAATGATGTTCGGTACTTGCCATTCAGTTTCGCTGTCAGTATCGTCTTGGAGTAAAGGTGCATTTTCATCATCACGCCTTGTTTCTTTCCGCTTAAAGTCTTTATCAAACACGAGATAAGTCTTTTTCATACGCATTTTCATTTAAAAACTGTTTTCCGATTGTCCACACTAATACGGTTTCGCCATGATTTTTTAATTTTAATCAAATCTAATATTGTACATTGATTAAAAATACGCATTATTAAGTAACGTTAGAGTGGTCTGTGAAGTACAAATTTTAAATTAATAATAATAAAACATATCGTGTCGTCTGTGTCTCAGTATGTTGCTTAAGTTATTTTCCGATAAACAATACAGTGTTTGTATTAAAATGTAAACCTATCAAAATAATAGCTTATCATACGTGTTATATCAATGAAATGTGTTAGTTTAAAATATTGTACCTAATGTTTACCGGAAATATTCCGTTTGTGATTTGTAAATAAATTGTAATTCTGGAAATCTTAACTGACACATTATTTCCATGATAGCTTTTCTCTCCTTTACTAGTGCGATGCAGATTCAATATTGAAAAATCCTCAAGGTTCTTTCTTCATAGATAGAGCTGTAAAGATTGTAGTTACGTACTGAATTCTCAATGGTTGCCAATAAGTTTTTCGTGAGTTTTAGTACAGATTTAATTTTAGATTTTCTCAATTTCGTCTTTATAAATATAATAAGAAGAGATTAGTGTATTAAAAATAAATTAATCTAATGTCAATTAAATTTTTATTTGATTGAAATATTTTATCAATATTAGGTTAATTGATTTAAGCCAATATTCATTAATTTAGGTACCTAGGTAGCTTGCATTAGGTTCTATTATAAGTCAATAGAATGTTAAGAAAATATAAAACAAAACAACAGCAAAATGATCACATCACATAATAATTATACGAATTTTATGTAAAACACGGGTAATACATGTATCTGGATAACATTGTATTTTTAAATTTTTAGATTAGCAAATCTTATTAATTAAATAGATTAGCACTGAAGAAATTTTAAGTAGGTTCTGCAGTAAGTCTGGTTATAACCGTTTTAGGGTTATTTATTCATAATAATAATTTTATACTAAATTGATTTAGCTACCTAAATGTACTGAAATTGACATGAAAATAATACAATTAATTGAGTATGTGTATAAATATTGTATGTAGTTTGAAACATGTTAATATAATACTCATGATCCTTTGTTATTAAATAATGCGTATTAAAATAAAATATAATACTTAATTATTATTAAATATTTGAAATTAATGAAATGTAACAATTATTTTTGTCTTAAAACAATATCTTAACAACGTAAAAATATAGGTACTTGAAACCGCGAAAAACTTTTTTGAAAATTTTTTGCACGTTTTAAAACTGAACTATAAAAATAATAATTACACTTTTTTATGTTTGTTTACACTTCACTAACACAACACGACTGCTTGTCCTAGTGGACAAACGGAAGCGCGAATCTTATCGCTAAGAATTTTTGTTAATCGTTTTTTGATATGTCATTTATAGATTTAACAGTATTTTGTATAAATTTCGACGTCTACAAACGATTGCAGAATTAGAACTGAAACTATTGGGACCTCAGAGATAACGCAACGACGTGGTTCAATGGTCAGCTGTCGAAAACAGATTAAAAAAAAAATAAAAAAAGTAAAATCTATTACTTAATTCTATTCAGTGTATTGTTAGTTGATTGCACGCCATTTTTAATACTTTTTTCTAAAGTTGTATCTATATCATGATTTTACAATAAAAAAATGGGCAATTTTCATTTCCAATGGTTTTTTTACGTTTACATCCTCATCTAGGTTTTTTAGGATAATTTTTAATATCTATAAAAATTGGATCGCCTGGGGTAATTAAGGATTTTGAACTTAACTGATTGTGCAAATATTATAGGATACGGGTACTTACTCAAGGTATGTATTTTTCACGTCTGTAATTACGACCCAGTTGGATGTTCATGACTACATGGTGGTGGCGATGGTGTCTTTCAGCTGTGATAAAGATTCATGGCACTCAACACCGCAAATATTGGCGTATACCTAAACCATACGTGTATATCGCGAGTACCTAAGTGATTTAATACACCGATATTAAAATTTTGTTGATGCTATTTATGTTTAAGATGCCCATGGTAAGCAATAACCACACTGTCTGCTCATCGTATTTATTTATGTAAATTATAATTCTAGTTGAATCAAAAGGTTTCTTCCCTCTGTATTCTTATCAGTCATGTGATGTTTTCATTATAAATATGTTACGATAGGTAATTAAAGTTTAATATAACAGTAACCTCACAGAAATAATGAATTTCCTATCGATTTATCCTCATTAAGACACGTGCTGCACTCTGACTAGGGTTGACAAATATAGGGCAAACGACCTTTATTTTGGTAAATCGTCTGCTTCCCCCAGGAGCTGCAGTTGCCAGAAGTGCCATGTAGCACAGAATTACTGAATATTAATAACTCGATTCACTCTATTTCTTTATGCAGCGGCTGCAGGTATCATTTAAATAGGATATTCTTTCATTAATCAATGTACCGGGACTAAACACAATATCAAAGTAACTTAATACTATAAACTTCTATTTGGGCTTGACATCACTTATAGGTTGAGGGATAGTTCTTTACATTTACTTCTACGTTCCGTGTAAATAATACCTAACATCGTAAAATGTAAATAAAAAATTACCTACATTGTGTTAGGTACATCTAATTTCATATAGGTGGCGCTCTCTATAGTTGTAGTGTCAGCGACATCTATTATTGAGTAGAAGCATTAGTGGGATGTAGCGACATCTATTAGTAAACTTTGTAAGCTTTTAATATGAAATATTAAAATAGTGTTGTTTCATTTACTAGCTTCCATAAATTAATGTTATATACATAGTAAGTATTAAACTTTAATGATTTTTTTTGTCTTCAAACAATATGTTTAGGAAATAAATCGAAGATAAGGCAGGATTCTTAAAACATCCTAGAATGATGAAAAAATAATAGTTGGGACCTCTACTTTTTACTGAGAAAACAAGGAAGGTAGGTAAAAGTATTTTCACCATTATTAAATAAACATTATAAGCTGTGCAGTGTTAGAAATTATAACCAAAACGGCAAAAGTATACAATAATAATAATAAATACGTACCAGCCATTTGGATTTAATTTCTCCTTTTCCCACTCAGCGCCACCATCGTTCTTCATATTTACAGAATATTAATTAACACAATACTTTTTCACTGGTTTCCGTTCACAGCATTTTTAACACTATATGATAATATGATATGGGTATCTAGGACGATTTATTACTTATTTTATGATTACCTGATTACGTTTAAAATATTTATGTTTTTTAAATTACAGCGCATTTTAAGGAGCCTTACATTGAGGTAGGTAGGTCTGCGCAATTTTTATCGAATGATCTACTAAAACTAGATTTTCAAACTATAATTTAATTTACAATGCAGTCAATTAATTTTAATTTCAAATAGGTATTATTATTTTATTAAACCACGCAATTTTCATTAACGAATAACAGTCTCAATATTTTTTATCACGCAAATCTAATTATGGTCATGGTAATTGTAAAGTATAGGTACTTTAAAATACTTCCAAATATTATCGGAGTCGTAATAATAGCGTAACATCGTGTTACGTAACGTTGTCCAATGTCAAGATCGTGATCACTCGATGATCACTTTATGATCAGTTAAATAATCATATAGTAATTACATAGTACGACACGGTAATAATGCGTTACTAATCAAGATATACTTAATAAAAAAAAGAAACTTAGCGATCGATGCAGCGGGTAAAATGGGATAGTATGCGAGAAATATTTAGTGTTAAATTTTAATTTAACTCAATTAATTATAGACCCTATATTTCAGTTCTATTTATACGATCCTCTTTCATACTGTATCTACCTACCTAATAATAAAATTGAGTTAGCTCATAGTAGTCTTTGGTTAGCGTTTTAGTAGTTAACGCTTTCTTAAACAAGTAAGTACCTATGTCAAACAAAATATAAAAAGAAATGTAGAATATCCTTCATCCAGCAAGTGGGCATGTTTCGCGTAGTAGGTACGTCATGAATTGGCCACTCAAAGCCAGTTTCAAGGTAAGGTCAAGAGCAAACATTTTTGCATTTTTGTCAGAAGGTTGACAAGAAAAATAACTTGGTTGCGTACGGACAAAATGTGGTACCATTTGGTCTACGTACATACCTATATGTACGAGATTGAATGATAATCTGTGTAGAATCTTTGACAATTTTTTTTTACAGCAGACGCAGTGGTACCTGCCATAAAATGACTTTACTAATGTTTTGTGGTGCACGAATGAATTTGTTTCAGACATTTTTTATCACCTGCCAAAATTCCATAGTAATTTATGATAGGTACAGTAGGTAGGTGCCTATGACAAATAAAACACGTTAAGAGCTCGTCAAAGAACCTTATCTTTAATGAGAGGTGCCACTTGAAGATTTCAAATGTGTTGTAAACTTGTTGAGATGGAAAATGGTCACGTGAAAATTATGATTACACAAAATAATAGGTACCTACCTACTGCACAAAATAAAGAGACTCCGGGGGAGAACTTTGTGAGCTTTGATCAACTTTCTGTAACAACAATCCCACCTACTTATCGAAATAGGAATATTTTTATATACAAATCTTTCGTAATTATCCAGGAATTAAATTTTTTGCGTTAACAGTACAAGTCAATTTTAATGTTGGGGGTGATCTATTCTGTGGTTGTAAAAAAAGTTTGCGTTTTTATTTTTTTGTTAATTGTAATGTTGCCATAAATATAGGTTTTTGAATTATCTACCAATTTGAATATTTTAATTTAGCGTTAAATATTAGTAACTACTATTGGTGAGTTTGAATTACAACGGAGCACAATTATGGTAATAAGCGAAGCGTATGTATTTTATAGAACCAAAACAGGTTCTTGTGTTAGGTACCTATATTATTTCTTAGCAACAACTCTCAGCATTTTTTGTCTAGTTCTTCACTAACAATTAATTTTCCTGTTACATGGGATGTCCCGCGGACGTTTAGTATAATTATTACAACATATCGGTTCGATTTACATGATTTTAATAATCTTAAATTTGTATCTTTCCATCTACTTACTATTTTTATATTTTCTAATAAATTTAAAACAATACTTAAACGATATATTATGCTAAACGACCAATATTTAAGCTTCTATGTAATTAACAAATCGAACTGCAGACTAGAGAAACATTTATTTACTTGAAACTGTATTGATGAATCTTATATAATATATATTGATTATGAAACTATATACTAACAAAGTTCAATGAATTCTCTACACAGTAAATGAAAGATAATATTATAATAACGTTAGTATTCATGTTGCGTTGAGTTTAACTAATTAAGCCTTACTTCATGATGATGACATGCAGAGTATGAACTCTGCTCAAATTTAAATAAGAGTTTAATTGGCTTGTGCCACGTTTTACTCAGCATGTCACATTACAATACATGTTAAGTATAATAAGTACACGTTACTTATCACTTACAATTTTAGGGTTTTTAAATTTCAACGTAATATTGTGGTATTTAAAATAATGACTTAACATATTTGCCACAAATTTTCTTACAACTATGGTTTACAACTTAATTCAGTGTAATTAAAGTGTTAGTGTGATTAAATTACGAAAAAATACATGATGCTGAAGTGTCAAGGTTGAGCAGTACTTGTGACGACAAGTAACGCTTTAATGTGGCAAGGACAAACAGAAAGTGATGGTTAGTGAAGATAACATGCTCTTTAGGCATTTTTTTGTAGTATGTATATAATATAAAAGACAAAAATATTTATCTCAGCAATTGGACGTAAATTCAACATAAACCTTGGTAAAATAGTAACGACGCGCCGGTTTAGTAGCTAATTCCTAATATGAATATGGGTGTTAATTTGATTGTATATTCTATCATCGCTTTCTCACCAGCAACTGCCTTTGTTCGTTTATAAAATTGTTAAAATATATAATTTAATCTAATCTACAGAATCATTTTAACGTTGATAAATCGTTTTAATCTTGGAAAAACCTTTCGTTGTGTGTACTTTGTCAACTAATTATCTCGGCTGTTCTTAGAAGTAATGCAAAGTATGTAAAATTAAGTAGTTTGCTCTCTTCATACGAGATGAATGCTAACAAGGAAATTTGAATATAAAACCGTTTCATATTTAGGTATACACAGATCGTGATCCTTGTTGTTGGAGTTTCTTCATGTCTTGTAACATTTTTAGAAGAGTTTTCGTTACAGGAGTTTATCGTACTTTGACTTCAGCGAATAAATTTGAAAATCTAATTATGCTTATCATGAGTGAGCCTTATTGTCGGGTTGGTTGTTTTACATAATATTGAACCAAACAAACTGATTCTTATAAACTCAATCGTTATTGGCATTGTCAATGTGGGATGATGAAAAATATGTAATTTGCTTCCAATGGAATATTAAAAAGTAAAAATACAATGATAATAACAAAGATAGGATGAGACTGCGCTGCTAATGTAGTTTTGTTTTGTATTAGATACTAGAGCCACCCTCAACATTACATCAGTGGCTACCCAGAGGACTAATTCGATAATATTCCCAGTAAACCAAACTAAAAATAGAGGCCTATTCACGGTGTTATTAATAAAATCTAAATACCTACTAAAACGTGACTTAAGTACAATAATTTAGCAAAAGTAAGCTATAGAACAGGATAATTGTTAGTAGTACCTAACTTATGTTTTACAATTATAGAGGCAGAGATGTAGATAGGTATCGTAGAATGATTTCGCTCTCAAATCTGATGACGGAATTAGTATGTTGCATGACAGACATATTCTACATTTGCATAAGTATTATTAATAATGTTCTAAACAGTATGTGACACGGTCTTGTAAATACTTATATTGAAAATGTAAATATAGCGTAGACGTAGACATGACGTACCGCCCATGTTTATCGTTGTTGTTTCGCAATGGTCAGAATACTGAATCTTTGTTGTCTGTGTAATAAATTAATACAGATGTATTTTAAAGTATAGAAGTAAATTATACCTTTATAAGTAATATATCCATATATATACATATGTATAAGTATACTATACAAGTAATACTATATAAGCAAATTAATATCTTACAAGTTTTGTATATAGTGATTCAAAGTTGGGTCATAAATTATAATTTTTAAATGTCGACAAAACAGTAGATTCAAGAAATTTAAAACAAAATTGAGTATTTCTCAAGCAAAATTTGAATGATTGTTTTTGCTGTTATACACATTCCGATATGTAAGCTTTGAATAGATGGTCCGGCTTAACAGTTTACCGAGCAATTTAGCAACTACGGAATCTTACATTATGCGTAGCGTGACACGCACTTGGCAGATTATTTACGAGTAGTTAGCTTAAAATTGTTTTCTTAGAAAACAATAATAACCATAACGAATCAGAGTTTCGTCTCGTTAAACTTTCTGCAAACCTTTACAAATATAAAACTATTCAAAATACATTTCGATTGAAAGTTTTTCTTCAATTAGGTAATTAACAATACCATTATCATATGTGCAGAAATGCGTAATCAAGTAATTTATGAGTAATAAATTGTCCTTATAAAAATAATATAACTTACTATTAAAAACGTATAAATAATACAGTGCACTGCGCCACTAATAAGTTAAAACTTATACGGAAATATATTTATTTTGTTGTTTTAAGTACACGATTGTTAAAATGTAAACAAACTAACCTAAATAAACGACATTGTCACTAAAATATGCACTGGTACTGACGGAAGGAAGGTCAAAGTGGTATATATTGAATACTACGAACAGCTGATCAGTGACTGACTGTGTTGAGCTATGTATTTTGAAAAAACGTACCAAATGCCAAGGTGGACATAATGACAGTTTAAAGATTTGTTTTAAACATTTTTAACATCTAAAATAAGCTACTAAGAGCTGCTGATTAACCATCTTTTAATATCCTTCTAAGATTAACAACAATTAATATCTAGTGGGTACTGTGAATATAATGTACATACAAGGCCCTTCAAATACGGGTTTTTAAATATGTCACGGCTATTTGATATAAATCCATAACTTGCATTTATAAGTAAATTAATTAAATTATTCATTTTATTTCGATATTATGTTTTAATCCAATTCTATTAATTTCGGAGTATTTTTCAAAGTATGGTAACACTTTAATGACTGTCACTGTCAGATGTCAGACCAGATTCTACCATAACTTAATTGTCACCTCAATATTTTCACTGTCAACAGTGTCAACAAATAAATTAAAAATGTGAAATATTTTCGTGTTCCACTTCATTCCAAAATATATATAAATCTATTATTAATGATGCGTTTTATGTACAAAACTGAAGCAAAAATGGAAGTAAAAATTCGTCCTTAGTTATATTCAAGTTACTACACAAATGCATTCAATTTAAAAATCAACTAGTCTACTGTTATCTAACACGTTTCAGACGGTTATAGGTCATATTAATCAACTATTATATCGAGGACAGGCAAATATTGACATAGTGTAGGTAACGGTTATCTATTAGAACAGTTTAATGTTTTTTCAGTTTGACTCACTACCATAGCTTAAAGTGTACTAAGGAGAATTGGACCAGCATGCCTGATACTGATATATTTCGCGACACCTGGGTACGATATTTAGGTAAGATATTATTTCAAAATCAATTATATTTCATTAATTAATTCATAAAAAATAATAGCCAAAATTACATTAAAGGATTGCATTATTTATAAAACTGTGTCAAGTTTTAGTTAATCATCTAGTCAATGTTATTTTTAATCATTGATTGTCGATTATAGAAAAAGTTGTAACAATATAATTTTTAATGTTATCACCTAGGCTTAAAATATAACATTAGTTGAAGAAAATTAGTTTTTTATTAATATATTTTTACCACAATCAAGACAAACATTTTAAATAGAATGTCAATAATATTTGCCTGGTGAAGAAACAATTGAATTCAGGTATATTATCTGTAGCACATTTTACTTAGTCTGTATTTTTCAAAGCTACAAAGGACTTAATCTATAAATCCTATTCCCAGATTATTTCTACAAAATCAACTTTAATAATCAACTCACCCTTCATCCTTAGTGATGTAGCGATCGCTGAACAGATCCATGTTGTTTGCAGGTTACACTAATGAAGTAGGCGAGTCTTTCCGTCCAATTATCCCGGTAAAAGTAGTGCGTGCCAGTTACGGAGTCGCCTTTGCCTATGTGCTAGGTGACACTGTTGACAAAAGTTGGAAAATGTTTAGGGTAAGCCTGTTTTCTTCCATCTTCATATGGTATTCAATACATAGGTTTTATATTCATACTCACATAATAAATAAACTATGGAGTATAGACCCATAATAAAGAATAGACGGAGCCATCCCGCTGAAAAGTGATGAATGCTAATATGTAGCAGTTTGACCATATGAAACTGTCCGCTCAGTAGTATATGGCAAGCAAGTGACAGATTTTATGCATCACTTATTTTGTCGCAATTGTATAGAATTGCTCTGTCTATTCTTTTTTTTGGGTTTGTGCTATGGAAATAGGTAAAATGCCTTTAAATTTCAAAAGAACAAAAACTACCCAAATATTCATAAAATTGTAATTTTAACAACCTGGTATTAAGATTAAGATTTTATATTTTTTTATTTTGCAATTTCAGAAAGATGGTACCCCTAGAAAGGTTCTAATTGCAAGTGGAGATGCACTCTTATGGCAAACATTGGCTTCCGTTGTGATACCTGGCATTACAATCAACAGGTAAGAGAATAATATCATTTCTTGGCTGGGATAGGTTTATGTAGAAAGGTAGTTCATTTTGAACTATAAAAAAAGATTGAGTTATTGAAATATTTAAAATAAAATAATTGTTATTTAAAAGCACAAAAAAAAACCAAAATATTTCATCATTAAATAAGACTAGTACTTTATTTTGTGTTAGCAACATAATTGAGTCCTTAAAGATTGTACCCTACAATTTACAATCTATTTTAATTCTTTGATTTATTTATTTTCAGGATATGTGCTATGTCACAGAGATTTCTCCAGAGGAAAATTCCGAAGCTACCAGTAACCCCAAGGAATCTTCTCACTGTTGCCATAGGCCTAGCGTCCATTCCCATCATAATCTTCCCCATTGACCATGCAGTCACTCTACTAATGAATCAAACTTACCGTAAGTGGGTCACCTAATCATGAAATAATCACTCGCCTATGATCTAGCTGTCCACTAATAATTTATAACTATTTAGTCAAATTAATGGTAGTCCTGCTAAGCAGTAAACCCATGAGGGTTCCAGAGATAGTTATATAGCTTTGGTTTTCTGTTTCACCTTTTGAATACCTAATCAGTTTAAAATATCTGATGTAGCATGTAAAATTTATTGGTAAAAAGAACAATCTCTTATTTGAGACCCTCCTATGCTATAGAACATAAAACATTTTATGAGATTTCTATGTACGTAACGGATATATTTTTTAGTATAACCAACTTCAATCCGAAACATCTTATTTGATGCTAGACAGAATTGTATGGATATGTATAGGGTAGTACTAATAGGAATTTTCTATTGGTACCTGATCTTAAGACAGGGGTTGGGTTGTCAATTAGTCATTCCACTTCAACCCTAAAGTAGCCACACTTTTGTGACTTCAAATAAGCGTACATTACATAGGTTGGTTACAGTCTATACTATGCTTAGTTGCACCATACTTGTTGTTGACTATTATGGAATTATGGTTCTTATTGATAAAGAAAACATATTAAAGTGAAAATTCCCCTGACACAATAGTCTCTAGAATACAAAGATAATAATAGTATTGGATGGACAGCATGATCAACTTAGATAATATAATAATTACATACAAGAGGCTTACATAGGTGTTAAACGAATTGCATAAAATATAATAATGTTATGGACAGAGTGATCAAGTTTATAAATTGTAATAATTTTTAATCACCATCTTTGCATTATTTATATTGACAGGGCATTATGAATATTGCTTAATGAATCACTTGGTCCATAATATAATATTATATAGTACAGGCTTATAGATAAGTAGGATATGGGGTGTTAAATGAAAATGAATTCTGTCGGATTAGAAAAGCTTGCAATTTTAATAGGCAATTGGAATTACAACAACGAAGTATTGTAATGGTTAGCTTTTGAAAGTTTTCAGTCTTGCTTATGTTGTTGCTAGAATTTTCTGAATCAGGCTTACTTCCCAAAATGATAATTTGTTGATTCTGTCTCTTGTGATTTGATCCGCATGTATAATATTATTTATAAAACATTTGAAACTTTGAATTCTTATATTACCCGGTTTTATCTACTTAAATTCAGTTAGTTGGAAGTAAGCCCCTGAATATGATTCGGTACTTAAAAATGAAATAGATTGTTCTATGTAGAAATAGTTGCAGATAAGTAAAATGCTCACGTATAAAAAATAGCAATATATTTTTGCGCCATCTGTTGGAGAATTTGAGAAACTATTGTAGTTGTCACTACTCCATAACAGATGGCGCTGATAGGTTTAATTTTTGAATAGGCTGAAACTTTTAATTCAAGATTGTCGGTTGAAAAATGATTGTTAAGTGTCCTTAACAAGAAATGTTATTTTAATATAAGAAAATAATTATACCAAATGTGACAAATTTATTGTATATTTGCTTTATTGATTGTGATCTATTATAGTCAAAGCTTCCTAGCTGAAGATCTTTTTAAATTAAGTAATGTATTATAATACTCAGAAAGATATTTTATAATCTACTGCCATAATTATTGTCTTAGAGATCGTACTGCCATAATTTTGTAACAAATATATAAAGAATTGCGTTTATTGAATACTGATTCTAATTATGCTGGCACTACCTATATAGATTTATAATATTAAATACAACATACGTATTATACATTCGATTAGATGATTGCTTTAATTAGTAAATTTAGGCTGTGATGTGTTCATTTCCATATTAGAGGTAGGAATCATGATTTAGTTCAGTAATACCTTATAATTATATTATTTGTGGTCTAGTTTGAGGTCGGTTCACTTACTACAGAAAACGATTAAACACGTTTTTACAATTTAAACATAACTTTCATAATAAATTTACACAATATGACGATATATTTATGATAATACTTTTGACTCGCAATCCGAAAGTAAAGTCTGTCGCCTTCCAATTTCGAGAGTGGCTATTTCATTATTTTTACGAAATATATTGCTTAGTTGTTAATTTAAAAAAACCGATAAAAATGAAAACCCGTTTTAGCCAACATTCATGCTCCGGTTTCATTTTCAAAAATACCAATGAAAGTGTGTTAGCGTGTGTGTGACTTCGTATTAAATTCGAATATGCGCAATAAGATTTTGGAATTGAAGAATTTTAACATTGAGGTACTTGACAATTTGGATTAGAAGCACATTATTATACAGCCAAAACTTTATAGGTATAACCATTTCTCATTAGGACTACTAACCTTGGAATTCGTTATTCGTAATAGATAGACACAACACATAAAATATTAGTAGTTCTTACCTGAACTTAATAACTTTTTTTTAACATTAACTTAAAAACATAACGGAAATAAGGCATGATCAATTCATAAGAATAAATCTTTAAACCGAATCAATTCTACCCGCAACTAACGCGTACACAGATTCACAAACTAAATTCAACAAGTGAAACTTGCTCTTATATAGACTTTTAGTAATAAAATGCCTATAAAGTAAAAAATAATCTCCAAATAATCAGATTAAGTAATCGATTCCCAAATAAGAGGTAATGGATGGTAAGTTATTTTTACTTGCTTTAGACATTTAATTGATTGGTCTTAATGGTAGTCATTTTGAGAAGTGGTCAATAAGATTTAAGACAGTGTATAAACGCAGACACTAATAGGTGTGTGAATTAAATTGATATTAGGAGCGATAGCTTATCAGATAACGTATATGAAAGTGCACGTAAATTTGTGATGATATAGTATAAAAGAAGAGACTTGCCTTGGTTTTATCTCTTGCGGAAATTTGAATATTCGGTTTTACATATGTTTATATAACCTGTTTGTATAGTACGAAAGAAACCTTTAATATAAAATTTTGGTGATGATTTTATCGATATTTTTATATTATAGCCCCTACGATAATGCAGTTTGGAAAATCGATGTATTTTGCCTCCCAAAATTATATTTGATACGTTGTTTTATTAACATGTACCTATAGAATTACCCTATTTTCTTATTTTCATTTACGTAATGTTGTATGAACATAATATTATTATTACAAAGTAATAAATATATCTGCTTTTATGATACTCCTGTTGAATTGTTGAATAAAATGTTGACCATCTTGAACTTGTATTATTTTTTACACCATCAAAGATACCTTGACATCGAGAATAAAATTGGGGTTGTAATAAGTATAATGATTTATTTATTGGCTTTCGATCACTGCTATAAAATTTATTCAATATAACATGGAAGGTTTTATTGAAACTATCGAGTCGAAAACTATCGTATAATACACATTCATTGTAAATAACAATAGCTAAGATAAAAAAACCTAAGTGATAAAAATTGGAGGAAAAAAATTAGTAAGTATGTCACTTACGATGGAGACGAATCTTACGTTTAGGATGTAGGGCCTACCTAAATATTGTTATAATTCTTATGTGGATAAATTGAAGTGATGAATTAACTATAATCAACTTAAAGTACCTATATAAAATACAGTTGTTCCTAGTAATTGAGCGCTCAATGTTTTTCAAGAGCAATGTAGTCATAATGATAAGTTAGTTTACTTTGGTAAGCCTTAAAAGTATAGGTAGAGTTGGCATCCTTCTGGGTTTCCCCGGATTTGTCCTAGTTCAAAGTCCGGGGAAGAATGGTGACTACCGAAACGTCCGGGGTAGGCGAAATTACTGACCCGGGATGGAAATTTTAGTGATGGCAGGCCCAAATATGTACGGATGTATGTAGATAGTTAGGGGATAGAGTCTAAATATTACATATTCAATGCGCGGTTAAATAATATTTTAATATTTTCTGTATTATCCCTTTTTAAAGCCTCCACCATTGGTATTTCATTATCGCCGCCTCCGCAGAAAAAAATTACAATCGTCATTATAATTTTTTCCCGATTTTCAAAGACAGACCTTTAGACGGAAACAATTGTCTCCCTGGTAATTCTTTTAATTTTTAAAATTAATGTCTAAATAATAGATTATGTAGGACCACGAGAAGAGATAGTTATACACACTTAGGAGGTGTTAATAACATAATATAACGGGATCTCAAAATGTATTTCCTGTCTAACTCGTTCTGGAATCTTAAATACTCGTATGTTGTATTTAACCAGAGTCAAGATCCTAAAGCCAATCCGGTTTTAATTCTTGACATAGTTTTTAAAGGGCTGTGTCGGATTTTGATTAGGTAGGTACAATAAGCAAGTTAATTTGGAACTCTTGGTATTGAGTAGTAGGTATACTAGAAGGTAAGTAAGTACTAGGTTTTAATGAAGAAATCAGGTGGCAATATAAAATATCAATCAATCAAGTCTTTGTCAGCAACTAATAAAAACACAGTTTCCCAAGATTGATTCTATCAGTTTCCGTTTTTCATCTAATATATGGGGAACCTAAAAAAGACAACTGTAAAAGCAAATTGACACAGATATTTTATGCGCGTAATCTTTATGCAAGTAATTTTTGTGTTTACCAGTAACGTCTGCATACAAAAATTACGGGTGTAAATCTATCGCTATTTATCTTAAATAATTATTTGAAGATATCAAATGATAATTACTGTTGATGTGACAGGTAAATTTACTGCTGTACTTAAAAATATAGAGCGTAAATATGTGCATAACTTCTGCGAGTTTAAATGAATTATTGGGGTCTTCATCGACGATGAATTAGAATTTTAGTTCAGAAATCTAGTTTAAATAAGTTAACCTGCTTTTTAGTGTTCAGTAGGTAGTACCTTAACTTGAAATCTTTAGCGCTTTCCCATGGTTTTTTTTAATGTAGTAGATGAGTAAAAACGGCATGGTCGATCATTGCAACTAAGCAAATTGACTTAACCCTGAAGATAACGTAGAACATATAAATCAAACTAATCTCACAATCTACGACATAGATGTACAAGGTAACATAAACAATCAGCTAGTGAACGTCGGTGTATGAAAATATTTGCGTTTAATTCTTTTATTGTCCCATAGAGCTACTTCACCTCCCCCTGCCTATGATCCTAAGATCCTAAGAATCCTATATGCCTATGATCCTAAGATGGTAAAGCACTTGCTTCGAGCCTGTCTAGAAAATAAGTAATAACAATGTCACATAACCGGAATACTTCCTAGAGAGTCAAATCTCAACTAACTAGTTTGTCAAC
The DNA here is from genome assembly GCA_001278395.1 of Lerema accius. Lineage (NCBI taxonomy): Eukaryota > Metazoa > Arthropoda > Insecta > Lepidoptera > Hesperiidae > Lerema > Lerema accius. The sequence continues at coordinate 342,877 of LGAG01000056.1, read as the reverse complement.
AATCCAATTTTATGCCTAAATAATCACTGGTTTCTTTAGATTAAACATAATAAGGTAAGGTGGGGTAAGACTAACACACGGGGCAAGACTAACACTGTCTATTATCTCGATACGTATAGCTTAAATACGAAATTCTTCCAGTCTGTAAGATAGAACAAACGTAAATGTTCTCGGCTAAAACACACACATGTCGTTTTTTCAAGTGCATATCGAGATAATAGACAGTGTTAGTCTTATCCCACCTTACCTTATTTGATTTGTAATCCATTAGGGAAACTAGGGAAATTAAAAAAGGCTTTTTAATATAATATAGCTTGCGACACTATGTGGAAGGAAATGTAGAGTTCCATGCTATGTGTATTTTAGCCACAGAAAAAGGAATGTATCTGTATACATTTCTAGCGTTAAAGTTCCCAGCCGGACCACCATGAGTCGTTTGGCGGCTGACTTAAGCAATAAGGTATTTGCTAAGAGGCACGCTTCGCACAATATTATGAAAAACCTTAATAATAATATTGATAATAATTACGCGAGCCTATTACCTCTGTTGTAATGGCAACATATTTTAAATTTAAAAATAGAATAACAAATTTTTTATTGTCTATGAAATTTATTGTTTTTGGTTAGGTTCGTAACAAATACAAAATAATGTTACTCAATTTTAAAAGTGCTTGTTTTTTTACTAAAAATCCTTTTCCTTAAGATTCACATAAATAAATACAGTCCACGCTCTCAACAACCTCATCCGAGCTCTACTATGCGCGTACGGTTTTTGTCACCTCTTACGATACCCTTTACCGGCCTGGAATTGGGGTCTATATTTAAAATCGCCCCAATACGGAAATTCATTTTTCTTTTTTTAATTTTTCTTTTTTTCGACTTCGTTCATAAATGAATACGGCACCTACTTAAATTCTTCTACTTTAAAGAAAAAAGCGTTTTGATGTTATTTTAAATGTCGCATATAAATTGATGGCATAAATGAATAAAATTAGGTGAATGGATACTATTTATATTCGTGATTTTATGTGCTTCGGCTACCATTGCCTTTTATTTTACGCTAAAATAGAATAAATTATCTGTGGACTAGGTGCCTATTGTATTTATGAGTGTATTTAGGTTAATTGTTTATTTTATGTAGTAAATTGTTAGTATTAAATAGCAATTTTTTATGCGTTCCAATCTTAAGAGGTTTTTAAGACATCGCCGTTATTTTTAATGAATCACAGCATTAACCTATAACTTAGGGAAATGTTGATACAGTGTAGCTCTTAATTTAGAGTATTCCAATTTTGATTTTTTTTATTACAAAAGCCAGAAGATACTAATGTCAAAAAAAGCGTAGGTTGCATAATATTGCAATCCGTAAACGACTTCTTTATCAATCAAACATCAAATTCGTTTTGTTTAAAAATAATAATGCAATCACAGACCCATAAAAAAGAAAAAAACCCATAGAAAAGACGGAGCGGTCGTAATCAACTGCGACTAAAAACTTACGAACAAAAATCTGTCACGCGTTTGCTGTATTTATACTACCGGCTTCATTATTATGTTCGGGCGGCTCCATATTTACGTTCGTCACTTTTCGGCTGGATGGCTCTATTCTTTTTTATAAGTAGTCTGTGGTGTAAGTATTAATTTTGAGAAGTACAAAGTAAAGGGTACCATTCAATTTTAAAAGTACTCATGCAGTTTATGCTACTACTATTATTGGATACTAGTGTTTTAATGCAACGACAATAGCAAACAAGCTAGCTGTGCCATCATCCCCTGCTGACTATGGACCTCATGACAAACCTGAAGAAATTTCGGATACCCCTGAACAGTAGTGCTTACCTACATCTATTTGGTTGCTTGTGTTAATATCTACGATATACTTGTAAGTACATTTCTTAAAATTGTGCTCTATTTTGAAATCAATTGTTAAAGTTAGGTATCTAAGTACCTAATAATAGGTCAATTATCGTAAGTATTTAGTTGACTTGAACTTAAACTTGTCTTAAAGTTTACACGGCAGCAAATCCAACTAGTGATTTTGAATTCTTACAAAATATAAATAAAGTCCATTAAAAAAAAATTAATTCAAGTACAGACCTATTTATTTGATATTTTCCCGCGCTTTTTAAAAAATACTCACCGAGGAACGCTGTCAGAAGCCGGCTGTATAGTCACATTTCCTTAACTTTGATCACTGTTGGCTATCATTTTATTAATTAACTGTGCTATTTCGCTAATGTACACTTTGATTAGATATTACGAGGGATCGCGTGTATGATCGGTACGTGTGACGCGGACGGTATAGTCGACGGGGCGACGCAATCTGTAGGGATCTTGTTTTTTATGTGAATCATAAGCGGTGGCGGTTAGACAACCAGTTAGGCGTGACCAGACGGGAAGGGAAGGTTAGTAGTCCTGGGTTATATTCCTGTGTAAATGATAGTTAAAAACGTTTTTATTCATAGCTTTTTTGTTTTAAGTGGTCGAAGAAGTTCGGATGAACAAAACGGGGCGAATTCGTTTGTTGAATAGGTGATCGTTAGTGACAAAAAATTCTGTTAAAAAAATTGTACGCTTAAACTTTATATGTGCTTGCATTCTATCTAACTATAAAGAGTCGTGCAGAAAGGACTAATAAAAAGAGTTGAAATGAACTCGCTCGCTCCGTTGGCAATAGATGCAAATAGAGAAAACTCTTTGTTGGTGAAAACTTACCCCTTTTTTGTCTAAAAGGGTTAGACTTACATATTACTTGTTACCTATATCTAAGTACAATATGGTAAAGTCATTTGTTTAAATATTTAATTCCACTTAGCTCGTTTACTCCTATTACAAAGACCACACCCCGAAGTTCAGTTACCTTACTCGAACGGGAGACATTAGTAGTATCCTACTTTATCATCGAAAACTGGTTAAAGGAATTATACCTACATCCTTTACGCTTATGTTTTAATCCCCTATACATTGTAAATCTGTGCTTTAACCAAATTACTATAAAATTAATACTGTCATGGATTTTTGATATAATCTAAAGTTTTGTTTCCCTGTCCTTTTTTGTGCTATGTGCTCTGATTTTAACAAAACGGTCAAGCGCGAGTCAGTCAAAAATATGAAGGTCCATCCCAATGCATCAGGAAAAACTTAAATTTTGCCGAAATAAGTACTGTGCTTACGAATTTTTTGTCCAGGAACGGAAATTTAGGAAGTTCGTATGTAAAATATACGGTGGAAGTCGCGAAGTCCTACGACTTCATGTTGGTAAGTACACATTTAAATAACATAAAATTAAAAATGTTATTGCTACAATTACCTATATATTGTGTAGGTATATATTTATTAATACATAATTTGCTTTCTATGTGCATGTGGCTACAGATAGTTTGTAGGTACCTATATTCTGTTGGTGAAAGATAATAATAACAAAAAGGGACACCTACGTGTAACAAGAGAAAAAAATCTTTACCCAACTGAATCAGAAAGAGGAGAATGTTTTCCGAGTGTAGGTACGTTACGTACCTACATAGATTGTCATTTCTTTGGTAAACTTTACTGCCCTAACGGATAGCCAAATTTTATTAACTTTAAAGCAATAAATTAAAAAGCTTGTAAAAACACGTTTATTTCGGAAGTAATAATGCTTGGGCTTATTAAAATTTTAGATACATCTGATAACTCGATTCCCGGCAGAATCAGCTGCTTGTCATTACTATAATTATCTATTATCTTCTTAAACCTAATGTACGTAGTTACGTGTCGACACTTCATTATCTATTTTGTACAATTTCTTAATAAATTTCCCAACGCGATAAACAATGGCCTTACTCATGATTACCGGTGATTGTAACTCATGTTTTGAGAAAAATTCGCGTCGGATTATTAGGTCTTATCATTGTCTAGTTCCAACCTATAGGTTCACAAATAAATACCAATTGTTTGCTATTGGCCAGATTTGGGGCTAGATAGATTCGTTGTTCCACAGATGTCCTAATCAACAGATTTGTTACTACATTTGACGGTTTATGTGGTATTCGCATCTTAGGGTTTCCAACTATACTGGTAATTGGTTTTTACTGTTAAAAAAAGTATCTAAAATAGATACTGTTTTTAGCATAAATTTGCTTAACACTAAAAACTATTAGGTCCCTACACTTAGGGTCAGTTTTGAAAAATTAAATAAATTAACTAATGTTAATTTTTCTAAAGTACTATTTAATATTCTTCTCAGACCTAATATCTACTTATCTCTTGTTAAAAAAAGTTGGCAACTCTAGTCGCAGTGCAATTGACTGAAGCAGCCCGACGACTTTACTAAGCAATCCGCCTATAGCACAGTAAATGTACTGGTACATTACTTTACCGTGCCTATAGTCAAATAAAAATGTGAGAAGTAAATAGTCATCAATAGCCCAATACATACAATGACGGGTGAACCTCTCACATTCATCTCGCAGAGAAAAAATCATGACGGTATGTAAGTACCTACTAGCTATTAGCATTCCGTATCTGCATTTCTGAAGTAAAAGCATGTAAAAGAGAAACGCAGACATCTTGACAGACTAGTTGTTAGTCTATTTTACCTAGTAAATAACGTAATTAGTTACAAAATAGTTGTTAGTTAACATACGTCATTCCCGTAAACGGAAGTCTATTTAGATGTCTCACTGTGTCTGTACCACTTGTACTTACCTACTCTACATTTTAAAGCGGAGTGTACACTTTACACAATCTGACATCTACCGCTGCTTGTCATTTTATGATGTGTACAAAAGGATTATTTTAGACTATAGAAACAGCTCCTGTTTCTTTGAAATAAATGTCATAAAATTTTAATATTTGACTAAGTACAGAGTATAATATAGTTGTGTGTATTGTAGTAATTTGTTTGGTCAACTTTTTTTGTACCGTGAGCAAATAAACGATGACGCAATATATCAAAATTTTATCATAAGATATTAAACTTTGTAACTTGCTATACATGATAGGATAGGGGCACTTTCGTCCACTTTGAGAAAGACTGTTCTATATCATAGCCCTACAACCGCATTAAAATTTCCTGTCGTGGATGTTAAGGTCAATATAGAAAGACGAGAACACAATCAATATCTAGACCAAAAATATAAACTAAAACTCATAATCTACCTCGCGGGGAATCGAACCCAGGACCTTTTGAGCGCAAGTCTAGCTTGATAACCATTCTGCTATATTAACGTTTATAAACTCTTATTTAAGCTATATGGGTCGTAAAACTCGATTGACTTTATTAAGGGGTTATTCGCAAAAATAAAAAAACAACAAATTTTCCCACTTTCTTATTACTTATAACAATTCTACCGTCTGACGCATTTCAACAATTTCGCAGCTTATATTTATGTCACGTCATGATACGTTATTAGCAAAACATAATATACTAAACAATTGATTTTAAATTTAATTATCTAAAAATTAAAATTAATTATATTAATCAACCTGTGTGTGACACTGAACTATACTTACGTATATTTTATATAAATACGTATGTAGATAACTTACTAAGTTATAACTAAAAGTACTTAATTGAACATTTTTGATATATTTTAAGTACACTCCTTCACTAAGAGCTAAGTTTAAAATTAAATAATATCAATTCCGTGGTAAATATTCTTCACGACAAGTAAATAATATGAATAGTCATCATTATCAACAATAAATAATTTATTGACATTTAATTCAAAAATTTCTAGTCTAAAGTTAGGTACCTATATAAATTTTTACTACATTAAAATATAATCTAATAATGTATTTATTGAGTGTCACACACAGACATGTCTGACTAGAAAGAAATCACATTATGTCCCATTAAATAAAATGTAATTTGACATTATCAACTTACACTAAATCATAGGTGTATGTACACTTGTACACTGTTGTTTTGGCGAATATTTGTCGACATTCAACAAGCCATATTGTTTCAATTTTAATTTATTTAAAGAATAAGGTCATAATTAATTTCCTGTGATTAATTAATCTGCACCATAAATAATGTTGATACTGCGTTTTAATTTTTTCTTTTCGCCGTTATGTTGGCAACAATGAGTCTCTTAGAAAAACACAGAAGAACCAACATAGCGTCGAGAAAAGAAACGTGAAGCAAACGCAATAATATTGACTCTCAAAATTGATATACTTTCACTGTAAAGTTGTTGATAAACTTTATGCAGATTTTTTCGACTTTCGTTCTTCCAAATGTTACCGCTTTAATGTAGGAGGTTTAGGCTGTTCAACACTAAATACAATATTGTTACATCGACAAATATTCGAAATATTTTACATTCCGTACATACCTTAATTTCAGTCGATAAGATAATAAAAGGGGTAACTGTTGAAATTATGTACAATGTATAAATCGTAAAATATTGAAATATTGCTATAATTGCTAGGCCCAACCATTGCATATCAACCAAATACTGAAAGAACAGAAAGATATTTTAGTTAATTTAGTAGAGTAGATATTGGATTCTGTATTGGCAAATATTTTATAATATCAGGTATAAACGTTCCTTTTTAGACTTAAAAAAATTAAGATAGGGATGCAATCCCTTTTCTTAGTATCCAATCCTCCCTAGCTTGACTTTGAAAAGTAAAACAAATATTGTATAATATTTTATTTCTTGCAGTTAATAATAATTAATATACCTATACCTATAGGTAATACATATAATTTAACGGGTGCTATTAATATAAATCATAATAAAATTACTCCTAACCTACTATAATAAAATTATTATTCATTGAAGTAAATATAAAACCATAATAGAATATTATAGCACAATTTCAACAGTCAAATTATTATCTCGGTCGCTCTTAGTGATCATAACAAATAGAACTAGGCACTGCTTTACAATATTACGGATTGATTTTATACACCGAACTCATTTGAATTTTTGTAACCATTCATATTTTCTGATAGAAATAGTAATTATGTATCAACGGAGTAATCTATCCCATAATAAATTTTTCCGCTTATTTTGGTTCGAGTCGGCCTTAATTTATGAATTAATAAATTTTTTGGAATATTCGAGTTCTTTTAGCTACCAAAAGTATATAAGTTCTTTTAATGAAGGTTACCCAAAAACCTAATGATTCGGTGTATTTTCAACCTAATTGTTATATACAGTAAGCACTGTGTTTGTTACATCTGATTTTTATTATATTGTATAAGCTAAAGGTAATTTTTATGATCGTATATTTTCAGCTATGCAACGATAAAACGATTCTATTTTTGGCTATAATAATCACTCTCCAATAAGCATATAAAATGAAATGTTTGGATGCAATGATACTTTTAGATGTAAAGTGCCAATAGGATTGTAGAAAATGTTAGAAAGTTTCGAGAAATCATTATTCAATAATAAAAAAAAAATGGAAAAAATTAATAAAAGCTAGAGAGTTTATTAGCGCACGTTGCTTTTTAATAACTTGGAGACTTAGGCTGGTCCCTTCAAATATTTTGACAACAGCACTACCTACCGTCCATTTGTGTTTCTAAATCATACTTAGTCCCTCACCTACACCACTAAACAATTGTTGAAATCGATGCACCCTTTTAGAAGTTTAATGTTAAACACACAAACGATTGGTTTTTATATTTAAAAATTAAAAAATAAAGCAATAGTCGCTTCAATCCACAATCCTATTGGCAACCACAAACACAGTGCTGATTTTTTTGTCTAAATCTCTTATATAAAACTCGCTACTAAAGTACGAAATTATAAAAAATACACGATGTTAACACGATCTACCCATAAAGAACGGGACTCGTATTTACCCCTCGATATTATTGCTTTCTGTGGCTTATTCAAAACATGCTCAATCCGTTCAATTATAAACGTAAAGCTTATGACTTGTAACGCTTATAATTATTATTATCGGGTTATGTTATACATCTAATTGTATAAACAACTCTATAGAACATCTAGCAGAACATTTTAAAAACAAGATTATATTTATATTACTGGAACAAATTCTGAATAAGCCAACAAAAAAGGCATAAAAAGGCGTCTTAGGTTTATTGCGACATCAAAAGATTTGAGGCCAAGTTCGATGTATAAGTTATAGTTAAAGTAGCGTTATATAGTCCTTTAGTATTAGTATATATTAAGTTTTACAAAAATCTATCTTTATTAGTTAAACATGAAGATTAGAAACTCCATTTATAAAGATTGTGACTGAAATGACGGACACTATATAGGTACATCTCTTTCTAAGTCTGATTTTGTTTAAGTCTTTAAGAGAGACTTAAGAACAAACGAGCTACGTCTTGTAATCTCAATCTTTAACAAACGGAGTAATAAATATCAAGAAGTGAAACTACAAGTCCCGACTCAATATGCACGTCAGTAATATTACGGATACTACACCTATTATTATATTCTCTCATTAATTGGAAACTTCATACAAAAGCTTAGTAGAACCCAACAAAATAAACTACAGAATATCCGAAGCGATCCTTATGTCACAGTTTTCAAAAGCACGAATTTTAAATGCGTCGGGGTGGACTTGGCGAGCTTAACATATATTATAATGTAAGTTTCAGTCTCCTCTTGCCTGAGTTACATCGCTTTGACTACAAAATATACAGGAATAGGTACAGAACGTTGCTAAAATTAAAATTATATACACAGGAAAACAATGTCAAGTGGACCCAATATACAGAGAAAATGCTACAAAATATGAACTAAAATTATTGTTAACAAAATCTGTAAATTACGTGCGGTGTAGTGCAGTAGATAATACATTTCTATATAGTAAAAATTACAGTATTCAAAGATTAAAGAAGGAAGCTGATTATACTGTGACAAGACCACCACCACACATTGCATTTGCCATGACGAAATTGTATACTGCGATCGGCCAATGAAATGATACTTACATGTGGGGCTTAGCTAGGAAGTAACTCCCAAATATATTTTATTGTATCTACTATCAATGGGTTTTAGCGGTGAACTTAAATTAAATTGCTCACGAAAATGTCAAAATAAAACTCCTTTATCTAGTCAATTTCATCTAGTCAGAGTTAATCTAAATTATATTTATATGGGGTACAAAGAAAAGGGGCTTCTAGTGGGTAGGATTTATATATATAACCCGGAACCGGCCGGGTATTACCTCCCGAAAACAAAGGGAATAAACACTAAGTCTGACGGATACATACATACAATTCTATATCTACTTTTTATACATATAAGAACAATCTTATACAAATTGGATGGTGTTGAATCACAGAACAGATATCAAAAGGAAATGTTATTGCTCGCAATTTGTATATTTGTATAGAGTTTCCTACAAGACAATTCAAGTTTGAGTCACGTATCTATTAGGTTCTATTTTCATTCACATCCCTCTAAGTAGGTTCCAAAGTAAATGGTCATTTAATATAACATCATTTTCAAAAGCGAAACAAGGTCTTAAGCTTCCGTTATTACCGCTAAATAATTAAGTCGTTTTGTCAACCATAAATGGTTGCTGCAAGAAATTGTTGGCCAGTAATAAAGTCAAGTATTTATATAACTTGAAGACATTTCTATGATCAATATCTGTTCTGTGGTCGCCAAGTCGACCCGCCGCTAAACTTACACTACCGATGCTAATGCTCTTGGTCTGAAGACTCCACGTTTTCAGATTGTGCGAATTTGAGGAACACTTGTTCCAGCGTCGTTTGGCTGAAACTGTACTCTATGATGTTGAGTTTCTCTTTTGCTGAAACAAAAAAATATTATAGCTTATTAAGCGACTGCGCCAGGACCGTAATGTTTTTAGAACTTATGTATGTATATATTTTTTTTGCCCGCCTAGAACCTAAACGGCGTGGAGTGTCATTAGATTCATCTCCATTGTGAAAGTGACATAGGCTTATTAATTTTGTTACATTTGTTTGTTTTTGTTAAAATACCCCCCCCAATTTTTTGCAGTCGGATTCTTTGTTTTTATATTAATGTTAGGGAAAGTGGAATTGGGGCAGGGGAAAAAAATTACAGCATTTTTGGAACGCAAGAATATACAGATACATTTCTTGTTCTGAGATTTTTGGTTACGTTTCTTTGTTTACTTTAATCGATGAATAATCTCTTTTGTATCCTACAAAAGCTTACCTTCTTCGATCTGCTGGAAGCACTTGGCGAGGCTGGAGACGGAGGACTGCGGCACGGAGAAGACCAGTCTTTCGGCGAAGTTCTCCTCCAGCACGGCGGCGGGGAAGATCTGCCCCACCAGCGCTATCGCCGCCTCTGCGCTTGCGCCGCCGCTCGACTCCGTCCTGGAATAACGGGGACATCTAGACCAGGACCACCAATACAGGTCGACTCATAAATAAGTCGTAGGTCTTAAGGCTTCCTTGTTTAAGACGTCTGTGAAAGTGTTTTGGACAAGGTCACTGTAATTCAGTAGAAGCATATTTCCTTTCTTTCCATCCACTTTTTCCCGGCAACAACAATTTTACGAAAATCCATTGAAAGTAAAGTTAAATATTGTGCCGCTAGAACTATAATAATTTAGAGATAATAATGGTAAATAAAATTTAAAGGGTCCGAAGTAAATTGCAACGATATTTTAGCATCATTACATTTTGAATTGACTGAAATGAGAGTTTTGACCTTCTCGCTGCAATTTTACTGCAGTTTATTGTGCATTCAATAATTTACTAGCAATAAAGTTAAAGACTAGCTTAATAAAACAAAATTGCATTGTAACTATTACATTCACTTCTTGAGTATGATATTTACAAGGTTATTTTCTAGATAAAGCAACATTATTCTCTGACCTCATAAATTCACAAGTTTAAAAAGAATTTTTGATCTTAATTTTTAACGTTACTGTTGGAGAATTTGAAGACTTTTCGACTTTCATCCATGAAATCTGGATGACTGGATCGCTAGTAAGGTAAAGTGGGGTAAGACTAACACACGGGGCAAAACTAACACTGTCTATTATCTCGATACGTATAACTTAAATACGAAATTCTTCCAGTCTGTAAGATAGAACAAACGTAAATGTTCTCGGCTAAAACACACACATGTCGTTTATTCTAGTGCATATCGAGATAATAGACAGTGTTAGTCTTGCCCCGTGTGTTAGTCTTACCCCACCTTACCTTATAGAGTTATATAACTGTGTAGTGATGATTACTGACCGATGATGATGCTGACGAGGCGGCGGCGTGCCGGCCACCAGCGGCGTGTGGATGCTGACGTCAACCGCTTCCGCCTCGCCTTCCGCCTCCGCTTCTACCGACACAGAACCCCCACCCGATACGCCTAAACATCGTGCCCATTAATAACAGGATTGACAATTAATCAATTTATATACACTTCACTGATTTGGTTTATACTTTTTGCTTTTGTTACTATTTTTGCTGATCCACTTTTATGATTCATAATTTTTTTTTTCACTTTGGATCGTAGAATTTTATCTGACTACCATACACGAGCAGCTTCAAGCAGTGGGTTAATAAAATCGCGCACGCTGACTGCTTCAATACAAGCTGAAGGTAGTAACTACTTGAAGCTTGCCGCTATATGAGCAGCCAGAGCTAAAAGACAAATAGATAAAACACTAACCTTCATCAGCTTCTCCCAATGATGGCGAATTCTCATTCGACCGCAACGGTGATGGCGTCATCGATAAATCTGACTCCATCATCTGAAACATAGACTCAAATTTAACGAAACAAAAGTTTTCAGTAACCTTCCATTTTTTCGCTATCCATTTTCATTTAAGTCACAAGAATCTTTATACTGACCGTTGATTTTTGATAACTCTGTCCAATCTTCATTTCCAATGTGTAACCAGCTCCGTATAAATTTTTCAAATGCTGAGTTGATCCAATACACCTAAGGTAATAAAATAGAGATTTCTTAAGCCTGATGATCAATATAAACCATATTGGAGAAAAAGTAAAAGTGGTCTTTACCTTAAACCCCCTTTCACCATAATCCCCACCCTAGAACATAAAGCATCAGCCTCTTCCATGGAATGTGTAGTCAGTATAGCACCTTTTTTACCCTGTACAAAAACAATACCTACCATTAAGATATGTGGGTACATATTATTATGACAAAATCATCACGCAATAATTTTCAACGAACAATCAGTCCACCTTTGATAATAATTAATGTTTCGAGAATATGTAAAGTCTGTCAATCCGCAATGTGATATGTGTAATTAGACTACTGTTTCACCTGCATCATAAGGTAAAACCCAAGGCAAGGATCTATGATCCTACCTGGAAACAGGCCTAGATGATGTAAGTATTCCATGTCTTCTACTTGTAAGGGCTGGAGGTTGGTTAGAAAGATGCCTGTGTTGCAGAAACTAACCTGGAAGCTGGCCAGGATGGTGTCCCAGAGGAACCGCTTGCTGCGCGGGTCCATGCCGGTGGAGGGCTCATCGAGCAGCACGACGCGTGGAGAGCCCACCATGGCCAGCGCAAACGACAGCTTGCGCCGCGTGCCGCCCGAGCACTCGTCCGCGTTCTTACTCGCGTGCTCCATGATCTGTAGCCCGTTCAGGTATGCGTCTACTATCCTGAGGAACGGGGTTAAAATGGGGGTAAAGCTCATCGGTTGCTTAAGTTCTAAGAGCGGAGGGGATATTTGAACACTCGAACAAGACTACGGATTTACGAGGACATATTGTGGTAGCGGGCAAAGTAAGTGGACTATCTTGTAGGGGTCTAAATTCAGGCACATCCTAAGTATTACGACCATTGACAGTAGAGAAATTGGAGTGGTTCTCCGAAAGGTTTCAAGTATAGAAGATAAGAAACTTTAAGTATGGACCAGCATAATTTCTAAGGAGTTCCAGGTTTACGTACCTGGGCGTATCACTCTTGCTGACGCCACGTATCGCCGCATAGCACTCGATGTGTTCGCGGATCGTGACGTTCTTCCACAGCGCGTCATGCTGCGGACAATAGCCCAGCATTTGGTAGGCAGAAGACTGGGCCTCGTCAATTCTCTGGCCTCCGAGCATGACCTGGGGAAATTTTAAAATTGATGTCATCTTTTGAAGTACCTAACACTAAACTACAAGTTTCTGAAACATTGGGATATTCGAGGGTCTCCCTATTTGATAGATTTGTATAGTCAAGATTTGTCACGATGTCAATGTGCGGCATGGGTTGGTGAACCTGCAAGCTCGTTTGTTATTCTCACACCATAAAAAGGGTATTTTAAGTCTTGCTAAAAAGCGTAAAGTAATCTTACAATAACAGCTATTCCTTAAACACAGATTGACAATGAACAAAGTAGTATACCTAGTTCAATACCATAGATTTATATATATATTATATTATATATAGATTTCTTCGTTATTATCCTGCAAGACCAAATAACAAAGGCA
>LGAG01000056.1:314768-329435 GCA_001278395.1 Lerema accius | reverse complement strand
CCAGAGCCGCCGTGACCACGCAGCTTGTATTCTTTGCGGAGGTTCTAGGGTAAGGAAAACGCAAGCTCTGGGTAGAATTGGTAATCAGTAAACATTGATCGTTTTCAATGTTTTTGTAGTACTATCTTAACTCTTCTATTTTGTAAATGTATACTTACATGCACAACCAGCACTGGAGCATTCTGCGCCGGCTGATTGAGGATGCTGGCAACGCGTCTGCGCTCTTTCCTTACATCTTCATCTTCCCCCGCTTCACACCCCACGTCTACTTCGGGGTCTGGTGGGGCCCCACCCGTAGGCTTCTTTTGCTGTTGAGTTAAAAACTTGGATCATATATGGTAACTTCCAAAAAGGTTTTAGCATTATCTGAACTGAATAAACATCTGGTAACATTACCTTAAGTTATGAGGTTAAGGTAAGACATCGACACATCTAGGGTATACATTGGTGGGGATATAAAAAGGCAAGGGTTTTAAGAGTGTGATAAATTGGAGACTCACAGGACACAGTCTACCACCAGACTTGAGCCGGTCGGCGAATAATAACGCCGCCCCACACATGGGTATGTGGAACAGCATGGCCGCCACTAATACCCACACCTCCGCTGTGAAGTAGCTCCACAGCTCTGGGGTCGTGCAGACCCCACGCAGATTGCAGGTTACATAGACCCTGGGACAGTCAATTTTAATGTTATCTTATATCTGTAGATCTAATATAAAGACCCTTATGGAACCTGACTTCACTAAACGTACCTGTCTACGTAATAAATTATAGCGTACGGTATGTACATAACGTCTAGAAAACTGAATACTAGATGAAGATAGAAGGCGATGTCGCTACCTGAAATAAAATATTTTATTGAAAAACTGGCGGGCTTCGATTAGAGCAGAGTGACTGTTTTCTATTTCAGAAAGACAAGATAATACTCACCCCATTTAAAAGTGTCTAGAACAGCGACCATCACGAAAGGAATAACTCCGATCCAGGTGGTGATATTGGGCATAATACTTTGAGCCGAGTCCATCTTATCGAACACGTACGAGAAGCATGTGTTGAACAAAATGGCGGATGGACAGTACAACATCAGCAGGAAGGAGAGCATTGTGATTGCAGAACCGTTGGTTAAGCTGGGAATGTCGTTTAAGATTACCTGAAAATAAGTAATTCATCATCAGTGAAGGCTATACTAGTGGAAAAATAGTTGCAAGAAGTATTAAATATAATACGGTAGAGTGTACTTACAAGAACAAGGACTCCGATGCTGGTGAGGATCATGATGAAAATGAGGATCGTAATGTAGGTCAGGAAGTACATGCTCAGTGACAGTCCATTCACACGTAACTGGTTTTTAGCTTTTATCTGTAAATCAACAAATATTGTGGTAGGTACTTAAATAGGCCACAAATACTTAAGACCAAAACAATTATGGTAAAAGAGGCATAATATAGTTAAACAGAACATAAGCATAGTAAGAGAATAGCTTGGAGAACCGTAGAAATGCTGTCTTTCGAAAATTGGACAGCTTCACCAAGTTTCCACTAACCTCACGATCGTAAACAATGTCCACAGCCAATGTGACCGGTACCAAGGCGAATATCATGCCCATGAAGATGGCGCACACCACGTTCCCCAGGTTGAACTCCTCCTGCTGCTCCGTCTGCTGGAACGGATGTGTCATCACCTCGATCGGCCTGAAGCTGTCCGACTGACCTGATCCAGCCATTAGGATTCTGGAGAAATAAGAACTTGTTATTGGTCTGGATTTTGGAATACTAATAACTGGACTTTGAGTCTTTGACCATCTTGTACCATCTAAATCATGTGAGATTTTATTTCGAATCAATAATTTTAAGATTATATTTTGTTGTCTTACCTGTATATACTATTGTCCAATAAATTTATGATGATCGGCAGACTATGTGTATACGTAGTATTGTAGTAGGTCATAATTTTGTTGTATGATCTATCCTTTAAAGTGAATGCTCCAAAACTGTCCATGTCCAGAAGACTCGAGAAGTTGCCATCGAAATCTAGGCTGGGGTATGCTCCGAGGTCTCCCAGTGAGTTTTGTAATTCGGTCAGCTCCTTGAAATCACCCAATTCGCTGTGCAAGGCAATTGGTGTCTTATTTGCATATGCATTGGGATCCAATTTGAGTGGTTGCATTCGAAAAAATACGATCTGTCGTGACTTTATATAGAGGCCTAGTGCGCAGGATACTGGAAAGAAAGTTTCAGGTATATGACAACATGAAATTATTATTGGTTTGTCCTATATTTTTTAATTAGAGGATATAAAAATACAAGAAGACATCCATTCATAAGTCTGGTTTACAGAAACTCATCCATACCATCCATATTTTCTTACAATCAAACATTTTACACTTATTTTATGAAACAGTTTCGAAACAAATCAATCGAGGCTGATGAATTACTCGTATCAAGTAATATTGTCTTAAATTATACCGCCAATTTAAATTAAAATGTTCATACTTACTGATGGGCAAGAAGATCATGACATACAATTTGTAGGGATCGCGGATCATCCGCACGGTGCGGATGTAGACGAGCGCACAGAACGTCCGCCAGCACGATTGCTTGGTCTTCACCATCTCGCTCAGCTCCCCCACCGATATTGGCTCTGGGGTCACCTGAGGTGAGAACCAAATCGAACAATCTTTAAAGAGTTTCTAGTTATCGTTGTTGTGAGTCAACTTGCTGCCTTTTTGTGTCAAATAAAAATTATATTTTATTTTATCCGATTAACAAACCGATTGTCTAGCAAATGCTTCACAATAATTACTATAAAATACTGAAGACAAGCAAATTGCGGGTTACTGATTAACGACAATATAAGGTTGACCAACAACTAGCTCAGAATTGACAAACATTATTCTACATTTAAGCATTAACACGAGTTACGGTACATTAAAATAATAAAAATACTAAGTAGCGGAATAAATGTTACGGTGACGATATACGACGAAGACTATGATAATTACGCTAATTGTAGATGGCACCTAAATTACACGTATGTTTTCTATGTAACTAAATTAACTTCTAAATCTAACAATATGGATCCTAATAGCGATTCACCCCAGAAAGAATATTTAGTTTGCCTCACCATTCTCACCTTAACGTGTTCCACTCCGTGAGTGGTGGAATGTAATGCGTGGGAAGCCGGCGGCGTTGGTAATGAGGTTGTTTTCTGCTGGTCTTTGTCGTTCAATTCCTGGTAAAGGGAATTGAATTGCTTTAAAGATAGATTGATGGGATGGTGTGAAAATTTCAAATGTTCTTAAAGTAACGGTGTTTTTTGATCAATATGTGTGTTATGATCAATACAAATTTGAAGTCGGTTTTTTTTTTGTTAAGAATAATTTAACAATGTATTCACCTGATAGCTAAGAGTTTTGCTCTGCAAAGACAAACTTCTTGACAGCGCTCTAGCTCGTACCAACTTGACAGAGGACACGCCTTCAACTGCTTCTGTTTCTTCTGCGTTCTCACCTTCTAAGCTCAAGAATACTTCTTCTAAAGTCGTCATTGAAACCCCATAGCTAGTTATACCTGTAGAGAAATACGCAATTTACAAACTCGTAAAGAAAAGAGTTATTTGATTCTAAAATGTTTTGAACGAAGTAAAGCAATTTTTTGAACTTTTAAAAAAGGACAACTGTGCACTTCTCCATAAAAACTTTAAGTATGACAAATCTCAAATTCGTACGCGCCTGTATTATTCCTAAAACGGCACCGATACTCCAATCTTTCACGTTTGTATCAATATACAATAACCAAAAGTAGGACAAGCAGCGCCATCTACAGCTTACCCAGTCGGTTGGTGCGGTCGCGGATCTCAGTCTCGATGGCATGGAACAGCGGCGGGAACAGATGCACAGCGTAGTGCGGCAGGATGTACGACAGCTCCCGTCCATGTCTCCGAGCCTTCTCCGCGCGAGCCACGTGTCCTCTCACTAGACGAGTTATCTGGTGCTCTCGACATGCTCCTGCATAATCCATTAACACTCCAATAAACCCTTCGTCACTTATATAATGTTATTCTATGTTGCTAGTCCTATGGATAAGAGACATCAGAAACACCGAAGACCCGGCAAACATTTTTCTAATGCTTTCTGCTCAAGGAATTTGACCTAGTTCTTTTGTGTAATTCATATTAACAGGCAGACAATCATTACGAAAAGATGGACATTTAGCGTCTTTGGCTCTTTATAAGGCACACGAGACTTGTTAAATTTAAAAGCCATACATAGAGAACAACGAGAGAAAAATCTAGAAACAATCGTAAGGTATCAGAAACAGGATTAATCTGATATACTTACCGTCTAACACGAGTGTAAGATGATAACCTATTCCGAATTTGTTCTTCAAAAACAGCGATGTGCCAGCACAACGA
The DNA here is from genome assembly GCA_001278395.1 of Lerema accius. Lineage (NCBI taxonomy): Eukaryota > Metazoa > Arthropoda > Insecta > Lepidoptera > Hesperiidae > Lerema > Lerema accius. Next base: position 325,022 of record LGAG01000056.1, on the reverse strand, counting down.
ACCTGTAAGCATCACAATGTCTATTGTTTACTGACATTTTCACTGCAAACGTTACCATATATTCACCAGGATATTAACAACTTTTGTTAGGGGAAATGTTACGGCTACTTAGAAAACGTTTGACCATTGATAAATAGAAGGATTTCTCACCCGTCCTTTACTAATAACTGCTTTTCGATCTCCCAGTATATCAGCCTCATCCATGAAGTGCGTGGTCAGTAATAACACTCGGCCACGTCTGGCTCGCTGTAGGATGCGCCACATCTGTCGCCTGGAGACTGGGTCTACCCCTGCCGTTGGCTCATCCAGAATTATTATCTGTTGAAAAAGAATTACTTTGGGGTAAGTCATGGTCATGTCTAACAAAGTAGAAGGGGGCCATTAGTATTGTGGGAGATTCATAAAGGGTAACGAATTATTTTGGTGACTGCGATACGATTGAAGATATTCTTTCAATAAAGGGCTTTAGAGACTTTTTTCATATAAGTAAGAATGGAAAGTTAATATCTATTTACCTTAGGATCTCCAATGAAAGCTATAGCTATGCTAAGTTTTCGTTTCTGTCCACCGGAGAGATGTTTGGAGTACGTTGTGGCTTGATCTAATAACCCTACTTCAGCCATAGATTTGTGTATTTCATCTGGTATCCTTTTACCGGGTATGCCCTGTAAATTCGAGCAATAAAATTGAGAAATTCGTAAACAAAGTAAGAGCGTCTCGTAGTTTAAATCCACATTAAAACAAGTTATATGATCGACTTCATAAGTTCAGATTGCTTTATATTATTTCTTTAATTAATTTATTTAAGATCTGGAAATACAAAACAAAATACCTTAACGGCAGCAAAGAACTGCAGATGTTCCTTAACGGACAGCATGTCAAAAAGCACGTCTTGTTGCGGACATACGCCTATCATTTGCCTGATCTCTTGCATGTCGTTTGGATCTCTGTAGATATAAGACGCCTGTTATCATCGTTGTCATCACATATATCATTATCAACCATACATGACCGGCGCAATGCAGTAAATCATTCAGTCTGCGTAACTGCACTGCATTCGAACTATTAAGCAATGAACACAAAATCGTCTCAAAGGACCATTATTTCACTTTATGGGACTTACCTAACATCCAGACCATACACGTATGCTGTCCCAGCAGTGGGTGAAGTCAATCCAGTTAGAATGTTAAACAACGTGGACTTTCCGGCACCATTGTGGCCCAGAACAGCAGTGATTTGGCCTTCATAGATGCTTAGATCTATTCCATCAATAGCTTTTATTTCTGGGCGTCGACAATGTCGAAAACTTTTCTGAAGACCTACGATTCGGATAGCTTCTTTCTCTTGGAGTTCCCTGGGCACTGGTTCTATGTCCTTGTTGTGGCCAGCTTCGCCATTTGAATGGAAGTGGACGGCGGACACCCTTCCTCGACGACTACCGATCCAGAAAGACGGCAACAAACAAAACCAGGGCTTTTGCTTTATACCGTATTCACCTGAGGATGGAATCAAACATAATATTTAACTGTGTGATGGGCTTCCAACAATTATGAACGCTTCTAACTGAATAACAGAGTTTACTTTCTGTTAATCATTTTTTGACAAATGTCTTTGCACTTACTGGGTATAACAGCATCCAACCAATATGCTGCAAGTCCATATAACACAGTATCAACCGCCATCATGATAAGACTGCCACCAAAAGGCATGCCTGGTCCACTCCATAGGTTGTCCAAAGTCACGCCTACACCGGCCATGTCTAAAACTAGAGCCTGTAAAAATATGTCTATTAAGTAACGTTAAAATGACCCCGTTTCATATGCTCAAAATACGGTTTTGCAAATAGTGTCTTAACGGTAATATCAAAATCTCCATATTTTTCTCTATTTGAAAGTAACTTTATGAAATCAGCATTAAAATAATTGACGTGCGTAAGTGCGTCATTGATATTTATGAATGCTCTTGAATTTGAATTACCTTATCCATGGCCAAAGCGTAACAACTGGAGCTGATGAGGGAAACAAACCAAAAAGACAGTGAATCGGCATTGGAAACGAAGACTTGGATGAAGTATAGCGCACTCATCAGGTTCACAGCAAAACTGCCCAAGATTCCAGCTGTCTGTGGAAAATACAATTTATTTACAGGTCGACCTATGTGGGATAATGAGCTATTAACATTTTAAATCATAGTAATTTTCGGCTTAGAACTGTTCATAACTACATAAGCTACTTACACAGAATCAGAGCAAAACGTTTTGAGGTACAGGTGTTCTCGACAATTGGGGCTTTGTCCTGTTCAGATAAAAAGTTAATAATAGAAGTAACAATACTCACTCGTGCCTTGTCGAAGAAGGGTGTTAGCATAAAGGCGAAAGTTATTATGGTGAATCCAAAGAGAAGCATCAACAGGAAGATCAGAATATACGACGAATGTTGGAATACCTGAAAAGAGAAGACGTGGTTTGTAAGTAAATAGGCATCTAGGGCCCATCATATAAAAGTTTCGGATAAATTTGAAATTTTATGGGTCTTACGTCCGATCCATTTAGAAAGGGAGTTACCACTCGATGATTAAATTATGTCATAGAGTAAGAAAATAATTTTAAATATTTACCTTTAAAGTAAACAGAAGAACCGTACTGACTATAGACAGTATGGTAACGAAAACAGTGTATATGAGAAACCAAGAACACCTGAAACAAAAAAATACAACTTAAAATTTTACAATAAAACTTGTTGATTGAACAAATTGATTCAGTACATAACTACTTACCAGTAAACCGAATCCTTTAATCCCATGATCCTCATTCCTTCTCTTATCTTCTTCTCTTTCTCGCTGACAACAAACATCAGCAAGTAGGTGATGAACTGTGACAATGTCATCACCATGTACATGGGCATGATGATCCTAAAGATTACTAACCAATCGCCCGTATGTTGTTTCTTTGGGAATTGACGAAGATCTACTCGTGGAGGGTGAAAGGGTGCACCAGTATCAAGCTGAAAGAGAAGACAAATTTTTGGCATTAAATGGTGCCAATATGCCAATAGAACAATTTTGGAAGATTTTGCAGTATACTTTTCCGTTCTTACCTTAATTTTAACATAATCAATGAGAGTCTGCAGGGCTAAGAACCCTGAGTAGTAATACTGCAGTACTGGACACGTATCCTCCCTGTGCATCTCAGACAATGGGACCAGCTGTCCGAGCCTCGACCAGTCCTTAGAGCCGGTACGCTCCCGGCATTCTGCTGGCGAGGTGTAGAGCGTCCTGGTTGACGGGGTACCACCGTCACGGGATGGATTGGCTCGGATGGTATACCTGGGGATAATAACATAGATCATAATTATGAAGACTGGTTAAATACAGTTTCGCTAACTTTAGCACAGGACCGGTCAGAGAAGCGCAGATTAGGGGAGGCCTATCTTCGAGAAGAACATCTAAATGCTGATAAATAAATAGACTCAGGTAGTAAAATTTATATTACCTTAGAGGTTCCCCTGGTGCCTGAGGATCAGTGTGGAAGATGACGGCGATGGGGAATCGCTTGGCGTCGCCGTGATACGCGTCGTTTAATTCCGTGGTGTTACTATACCGAACCCATCGAATAGGCGGTTGCCCAGATTGTTCCAATAACTTGTTCATATCTTCTAAGAAACCCTGAAACGACACTTTCTTTAATCGATACAAGTAAAAGCAATCAAAAATTAGTCATTATACTCATGCGTTAAGGACGATATTTCTATTCAAGATAAAGTACTTTTACGTCTAAACCACATTTGATTTTATATAACTTCTAAACGATTTATGAATCAGCATGATTCGATATTAACACTGATCATAGAATAGCGATTATCAAGATCTACGCGACTTGCAAATAATGTGAATACCAATGAGATCTTACAGACTATCAAGATCCAAATCACATTAAAGACATCTCGATGGCTAGACGAGAAATTGAATCGAGAATCGAAAACTATTACAACTAGCTAAAGTTTAGGGAAAATCACAAGGTCATACAGAATAAAAAAAAAAATTTTGAATTTCAAAAATAATGGTTAATGCTTTTAACTAGTTTTGTAACCAGCCGATGCATCGATGTCAAGATTTTAATTTAACAACTGATATTATATAAAGGAGGTAACAGAATCTTACCAATGTTCCATTCGCGTTCGTCCAATCCGCCACGACGGCCACAGAGTGGTTTTCTGAGAATGCATCATGGTGTATCCTCAGTAGACGACCCGGTTTCCTAACCTCCGGAAAGTTTGGGTTTGGCATTAGCATCTTAAGGAATATCAGCACGCCTAAGCAATAAAGTGGTACTAGCACCTCCTGTAAAATGGATATTAGTAAATAAAATTAGAATTAAATATAGACTAGGTACTGCGGAAGGTTTTGCTCCATTTGGAACAGAGCGTAATATCTGCATTGTTAAGAAGACCCTAGCCTTCTGTAAAATCTAAAAATCTTTGTAGGTATTTGTAGTTTGGTCAGACATAAAACTTTTACTGGAGAAAGGGTGATAATGCCTTGCACTTGCAGTGATAGCCTTCATATTAAACTCATCATTTGGAGAAAACTGGGTTCAACTATCTTTAACCAGAGACTTTCGGTGGCATTCAGCTATTGTTCCGTAGAGTGCAGATGAGCTCATGACATCAATCCTCTGAACTAAAGATTGTTTGATACTTACAGCGAGGGTTTTCCTAGTGTCCCGTTTCTTGAGCAACAGGTTCCGGATGACGGTTGCCCACAACTGAGGCCAGAAGGCCGCTGGCGGGCGCGTCCCCATCGCGCCTCGCAGCCTGCTACCTATGGCAACACACTCCGGCTCCTTGACGCATGTCCTGCGGACAAAAAATAAACTATCTTTTGGAACACTATTTCAAGAATTAAGTAAGTGACTTTTAGTAGACTCGAAACTATCTTATTCACTAAAAGAGTCGGGTGTATGGTGTTTTGTAGCAGGTTAGACGGTGGACATGCCGTCAGCATCAATTTATTGATCTTCAGAGTAAAGATTTATCGAGAAAAGGTTGATTTCACGATAACGTGACCTTGTATTTCTTGTCTGCCATTTACAATAAAGAGTTTAGGTCTCCAATCAAGTGAAAATGTAAGGTATATGCAATATGCAGACGCGACGAAGCATAGATAATAATACCTACTTAAACCGATGTTGAACGTCTACGACAAGTGTTATTTGAATCCTTTAAAATACTTTCTAAGGCTTCGGTTAAACCGATTGTACAGTATTAAGTGTTCTCGACATGTGTCCCCTAACGTTTTAAGGAGCTATCAGAGAACAAAGAATGAATGTTTCCGACTGAATTGGGTATAAAACGTAGTTGTAAATAGACCTTCACACATTCACACCCCGCTCTTGAGTTCCCTGTGTTTCAATAAGTGTCTATTATTGCATGTCACTGAATAATATGCGTTTTTAATAACGAAAACTTGTTTTTTAAAATTTCGAATCAACCAAGATGTTACAAACAAAGTATTTAGTGCATTTTCTTTGTTTAAACTAAGCATTTCCGTCTTCCACGACATTGGTTAAGTGAAACCTTAGGGTTCCGGAAACAAGGGTGTTCCTCAGGTACTTACGTGGCGCCGAGGGGGCGATAAGGTGTGTCTAGGGTGCCTTTAATTGTCTGAATTAGGGGTAGGTGCGCCCGTCAATATTTTTTTTTTTACAAAAACAGAAGGTAAATAATTTCGTTATGATATGAAAATTTTCAAAAACGTAACATTATAATGATAAGTCGTTATTATAGTACGTAGTACATAATTATCTGGGTTTCTTTCCCAAAATAATTATACTTAGTTTAGAAATTTTTTCACTAGTACGCCGGTGATTTGTTTGAGTATAGTTTAAAATAATTTGTTATTCATTATATTCCAACGGATCAAAGCTAAAGTTAGGGTTCCTTTTATAACTTTATCTAGGCAAATAAACCACCTTTACCCGTAAAATTTTATACAGGTCATTACTTTCACTCGCGATAATGGTGAACGAAGGAATTAAATGACGTACTTTCCGCTCTTAACGTTTCATAAATTTTTCCTTCACCTCACTGAGTACCTATATAGACGATTTCTCTGCATCAAGTACATTAAAAGACAGCCTAGGACATTGAGATATGTATACTGAGGTTGTCATTAGGTATCAAGTGACACACAGTAACTAAATAAGCTGCGACGACTACCTATTAATAAAACAGACGTGCATAGAATTATACATTGGGTGTAATTATAGTACGGAATGAACTGATTGCTGTGCAATTTTGCGCTTTGTCCGATATCTATAAGTTATAGTAAGGAAGATTCCTTCGAGAAGAAGTTCGAGTACAACGTTTCTTTAATTCAATTATCAAATGAAATCAAAATAAAAAAAAACATTTATTGATGTCGGTATCAAAGATACACTTATGCAGTATTGAGGAAGAAATGGATAAAAAACCCTATAGTAGAGTATGTCAACATCAGTTTAAAGTTGGGCTTTGTACTCGTAATAATTTTGTGCAGAAGTTAACACTTACCGAAAGACTAGGCGCGAACTAGGCAGCCAGGCTGCGGCAGTATAATAAAGGAATATAATAATAATATAATAGATATTGTGGCATGTTGCCACTAATTTATATTATTATTCCTATTTATTATATTTATAAAGCTTCTAAATTATTATTATTATTTTTACTTTAATTCTTTAAATTATGTAAATTAGTTTTGTACGTTTAGCGGACGCGCAAACCACTTTTATATATACGGACGATCGCTCGTTAGAAGCGGTCGAACCGGTTCTCGGCGGGAGCGCATTGGAGCTCGCGCGCCCGTCGTCGTCAGTCTTACCTTTCACTCTGCGTAGATTGCATGTCGCTCGCTAACGTGACGCGTCAAACGTATCATTGTATGCTCTGCTTGTTTTCCTGTCGATCTATTATATGTTCCTCTCTGTTTTCACTCTGTGCGCTCATCCTACCCTTCTGAACTTTTTCTTGTGTGTGTGTTATTCTATGAAATAAACCGAGAACATATATATCCATCGGAGATTTTTAATTAAGCAATCCTTCCATTGCCTACGCACACAAACCGCTTAAGCGACGCTTCAATATAATCAAATATTTTAATATTTGAGGAATTCGCGGTTGCTTAAGTGCGCGTGCACTCATACACTGTCATTATATTCGTCTGGTTGCCGCAGTCTGGCTCTCTAAGGCCTAATAACTCTAATTCTCAAAAATTAATTGAAGTTGAACAGCTTTATTTCAATGAATCCTCTACATGTTGGACGTGTGCCGCTAAGTAGGTAAGCCTCTCAAAATATCGGACCTCGTCAAAGTTTAACAGATAATTATGTCGGTGTTCCTGTTACGAATTTTAAAAACCCTTGTTCACGGATTGTACTGAATTACGCAATGAATATTATTACGACAATAGAGGACTCAACCCGTTAATGACCCACTACCGGAGAATGGTTTTCTTCTCGTAATGGAAGAGGCTCAGAGCATACAATTCGGTACATACCAAAGCTTCCTCTGCTTCCTGTATATATTTATCCAAATAGACATTTTGCCGTTACTTTTTAACTGACCGTTACAGAAATTATTTTTCCCATCTTACAACTTAAAATTTACCATCGTAGAGGAATGGCACCTGAATTCAACAATGGCAAAATTTAAAGCAGATGTTATTTGCCCTTTGGAGTAGCTCACCCAACAAAAATAAACGAAACTTGCTTTTATTCAACCATAAATGGCTCCCCTGCAGAAGGTCAAGGTTAGGTTTTTTCTTGCGTTTAGGGGTCCCAAATAAAAGGGTAGCACCCTTTTTATTTTGACGAACAATATTTTTTACTGAGCGATGTTTTTATTTTTTTAAAGGTCTGTATTGTTAAAATTGTTCACGACCTTGATATGGAAGCTACTACTTGTATTTATGAACTTGTAAGAGCCCTTTTATGTTAAAAATAATTTATGTTATTAAGTGCTTAGATTGGCACTCTCAAGCTCCAAGTGAACCGGTAAGGTAACAACTAGGAAAAAATTTACGTTATCTACAGATTATTATACACAGGAAGGTACTCACAAAATTTAGGCCTGACTATAAGATAAACGTTTATACGTGATCACGATCCCATTATTGCCATGCACCATAGCGTGGTATATTCATGATTTACAAACGCCTGAAGCTTTGAACATCCCATTTCTCCATTAATCAGTTAATGAACACGGTGAAGTAAAACGATGGCTAGGCCTTTATTTCCTCATCGGTGATTCACACGAGATCCCGGAATTTCGCCAAATAAGGCTGATAGCTGCCGGGGGGTTTTAGTGGGTATAAATCCCATATAAATCGTAATCTATGCGTTTGGGTATCTGGTTAAAGATTTCCCCCTCGAGACCAAAGAAAAAGATCTCTACTTCCTATTACACAGACAATCTAATAAACGTTCTGTAGAACACAAGTCCAACTTTGTAGTAAAGGAAACAGAGCATATTCTAACACACTGCTCTAGTTTTTGCTTCACAAATATTGCTCTACGATGTTTTATTTTATGGCTAATCATGATGAATTCCTTCAAAAGTCAGTAAGGTAGCTTTCATGAATTAAACACGTAGTAATTCAATACCTATTTATTTAGCTATATCCCAAACCTTTAGTTCTGTAAATTCAGCCAACGTGCAGTTAATTTAATCTTATTTGTGGCTGGCGCAACTAATTATGTTGTAGGGTTTCCACGTGCAAACGGCAATCAATAAAACTGAACTTTAACATCTCGAATCACTTTGAATAAACGTTATCAAATGGATTGGGTAACATTACAACATATTTTTTAACTCAATTACGCCAAAAGAGAGGTAATGTTTTTGGGCGTATATAGGTCCGTTTCTTCAGCAGTTTCTTTAGATCGTTTCATCATGATCGTCATCCCAAACGGTATAACGAATATCAAGATGTGAGGATCGGATTCATAACCACTGTAAGACAAAGGCGATATAATAATGGTTTTGTTACGACACAAAACTCAAAAACATTTTTTATAACTCAGCTTCAGTTGTAATGACTTTAGCCATTCCATTTGTTACTGGTTTTAATCATATCTCATTATAATAAAAATAAATTATTTTTTTCAGTGCAATCCGCGTACCAATAACATTTGAAATAACTAACACAATCGATAGCAAAATACTGGTAGGAAACACAAAACTCCCACAAATTATTCAGTGCACATATTTGGCGTCGTTACAGTATTGGTAAAATTGGTATACAAACAAAGATACATTTAATACTGTGATATGTTGCAATAAAAATACCATTATCGTCGATCTTTTTATGTGACGTTTTATCGGGAATTAATTTTACGTATATGATATGATAAATGGCTTCGGGCAAGCCTATGCACAGACTTATGTGATGACATGTTAACATGATTGTATTGCAAGTACGGTCACGAGCATAAATATCTAGGTCTGTGCATAAGTATCAGCAAGTCCTGTCGACTGTATCAGCAAGCCCTGGACTTCATCTAGAAATAATGTCCTTGCCATAACGAATCAAACGAGTCCAACTTCGATGGGGTTGTGTGCTTTACTTACAGAGTTCTTATGGCCTGGCGTCTCTATCACCAAAACAGTTTAATTTGTAGAGTCATCCCATTCATATGTATATGCATGCTAATTTTAGCTCAATCGGACACCGGGTACCTACTTGGTTTTCAGGGAGGTCATATATTTAATGCTCGTGACTGTACGTAGTGAAAACTGGCTTCCAATATAATAGGTATTGGAAGGTGGAATAAAGAAGTTGCTCTATATCTCAATCACCTCTGACTCAGGTCAAAAGGTATTATTGAATAATACGGTATTGAAATTTAGTTATATTGTTCTTATATGGTCAAACTCGATTTCTTAAAGTCAGACTACTTTCCTTCCTTCTCATATTGATAAAACTAATGGCTTAACTAATAAATTAACTTAGTAAGCTGCTAAAATAGACGCTATTCATAATACAACATACGACTGCCACCGTAATTCACATTATAATAATGTTAATCCCATTAATATAATGTTAGGTATTTAAAATGTTGGCAAAGTCACCTAATGCTACATTTCAAGCTCTAAAATGCTTCATTTGTTAAAGTTTTGTACAAAATATTGAGTAATCTAAACGAACTAAATAAAGCAGGGGCTTTTTTCGCGTTATCTTTAAAAAGCACACAATGGGATGCTGAAGAATGTAAAATTT
>LGAG01000056.1:292294-314742 GCA_001278395.1 Lerema accius | reverse complement strand
CCCCCTAACGCTTGGAATCCAGGCTCAGAGATCAAACTATGGGATAGAACAACATCTACCCTGTCTTTTAATTCATTATATGAATAACATATTAAACTAAATAAAGTCAATCTACATTTTGCATCTACCATATTTAATTCACCAACATTAACAAGATACTATCCATTTTATCCCACCTCCACTTACGAACAGAAGCGTGTTGGCCTTTTTGTTGTGAACGAAGGCTCTTTAGAAATTGCTTTTTATATTTTTTGAATTCCATTGAAATTCAAGATTCCTTTCTCGTGTGTTTGGCACAGATTCAAAATCTCGGGTCATCGACTTTGAATACATTGATAACAATCAATTTTGTGGCATTAAAAATTTCAGGAAATATATATTTTTACCTGAAAACGATAATGAATAATTTTATAATGGATGCTTATCGAAGCTATATATGACTTTCTACTTCATAAATGATAATAGTTTCGATCACAAAAAAATTTACTTGTTTGTTGTTTAAGGTTTTCGTTTAAAATACTACGAATTATAAAAAATATAATTAAATGTTCTTCAAACACAATTAATGCTCCTTTTCCCCGTATTAATAATCAAAAGTTAAGTTTAGTCAATATCTTATCACTGGTTTAACAAGATTCAGTAATTTATTAATAACAGAATACCCAAAGAGTTAACTCAAATTTGCCTTTTGTATTCGACTAAAAATGTCTAATTCGAGCGTAAATTCAGACCATAAGGCTGTTAGAAATTACAATACTTTTAAAAGGGGTGTAACTTACTATCACACACTATCTATCGCTGTCAGTTTGTAACTTTGTAGCTAAGATGATTAAAAAGCTAAAGTCCGTGTCATAATACTTTATAAAGGTCAGTCAAATGCCGCTCGGGCCGGAAATCCATCACTTGATGAGTAAAATGAGTTTTTAGGCGCAGTATGTTATTAAAAATATATTACGTGCCATAGGTATTATTTGTAGCATATAATACCTACGGTACTTAGAATTTTAGAATTACATTGCTTATATGGTTCAACACAGATTTTAAAGTAAGATGTAAAAATAAGTCGTTACAATACCTTGTAATTGTAGGTTTTCTCAACATTTGTCAGAGTTTACAGAATCATCTATAAGTTTTTTTGCAGCACCCAAGTACTTGAAATGTTGACATATCAACATTAGTACTAACAAGAATTTTCATTACTATCACCAATACTTTTTATTATCATCAAGTTGCCTTACTTCTATTGCGAGAAATTGAAATGTGATTGATGTCCCGCCTTGTATAGTCCTCTGCTATACTGAATACAAAATATAATGCAAATAGGGCAATGATGTAGAAGGAAAAGGTGGAAAGGTACACAATAACATACATAAGTAAAGTAACGTAACGTATAACTCTCACAATACTTCATTTACAAGAAAAGAACATTTCCAAAGAAACACTGCCACAGTTGTTATTCTGAGAAGCTTAGAATTTATTAAGGCAAACTCGTACCAACTTAAATATCATTTAAACAATGTCGTCACTCTGTTTGCGTCAGCAGTTTCCGAGATCGATCGAAGAAAGGTCACGGTAACCCTCGATAAGGACCCGAATAAGGACGTGGATTAACGAGTGGATCAAGAGCCTCCTACAGGAAGATTTCCCTTGATTATGTAGGCTCAGCTATATAGAAAGGGCACTAAGGACAGCGATGAAGATCGAGAACTTGAGATAAAAATTAATGAGCCGACAAATAACTTGACATTAGCGTTACTTACGAAAAAGTTGCTGTTGAAATGTTTTGTTATCATTCGGGAGTAGTACGGTATGATGTAACTTCGACAAACAAATATCTTCAAGCCTCTCGACTTGATAGACGAACAAAAAGTGATGTAGATAAATGGATTTTTCTGTATTTGTGATGTCCTTTACGTTCTTTATGTATTTTCTGTGTAGTGTACAAACAATAAAGTGTTCATCACTCTATCTATCTATAAAAAATATCGAACGTTTTGTGTGATAAGTTGGAGATGTAATTGGGATTCCAATGTTCTTGTGTGTAAGCTAACAAGCGCTGCTAGTAGTGAACTATGCTGAATAACGGACGTAGTTATAGCGATGAGTTCCTGTACCACCGACGTTACAGAGTGGAAAAGTATGCATAATGGAAAAGTATTTTGTAACTCCAACTACCTATTTGCTATCTTCTAGCGCTACTTTCCTGATTCTTCTTCCTACTAGATGACCCTGCTTCAAAAATCGATCGAGAAAAAGATTTGGAGTTGGTGTAGGTTGACCGTCATTAGGTCACGAGCACAGACCCAAAGAAAAGAATAGACAGAGCGATTGTATACAAGGGCTACTAAATAAGTGACGCACAAAAATCTGTCACTCAAGCACCCTATACTACCGAGCGCGGTGGGCTGCATTATGGTTGAACTGCTGCATATGAACGTTCGTCACTTTTCGGCTCGATGGCTCCGTCTATTGTTTTTTATGAGTCTGAGGTCACGAGTTTTTATTTTAAGGTCAACAAAAATAGTGCGGATCCTAAGCTGTAGTTACCAGTTATGTATCCTTGACGCTTTTAATTCTTGGGCTTCTTTTCTTACCAACAGGTTGCTCATCAACTTGATTGACGGCGATTTACATATAAAAAATGTTGGGTAAAACAATTCCGAGTAATGTGGGTTGAAATGAAATTAACTTGTAAAAGCCTGTTTTTTAACCTTATTCTTAAGATTTATAAAGCTTTTTATAGTCATTCATATTTCAGCGTAAGTAAAGATTTTGATAATTTTATCTGTATATTTTTTTATGAGTTGCATAATTATGCAATATTTTGTCTTGTACTTGGTAAACGTTGCAGTTCAAATACATAGTTCACAAGCTGTTACTTTATTTTCTCTGAAATATTGACATGTAGGTACCTAGACTTGCCCGTTTTAAAGTCCTTCCTTGACGAGTAAAACCTACATACCAAGCTAATGTAAAAAAATAATCTGTACTCTATGACTTATAAAAAATATGTCTCACTTCATTTTGCAGTAGTTCATGGCAACAAACCACAAAAAGAGGGCAACAGGAAAAAAACCAGGAAAAGTAACGTTCCACTATCCAAATCGAACACACCTATAAAACCGGAAACCATTACCCAAGGGTAGCAACCCTCGTACAATTAACAACTGCAAGCAATAATGATTCTTATGGCCAATACTGAAAAGTCGTAATCTGTAAAATGCCACTCTACTGTCATTAGTGATGCACCAACACTAGGGCGTGATAGCCGCACGTGCTTGGAATGACGTCATATTAATTTTATAGCGTTGTTTAAACTGTGTGTACGCATCATATTCGCTTGACAGGCGTCGCGGTGAGGGGCAAATATTTTTTTCCACTTATGACGTACACTAATGTAAAGCGTATTTATTGTTCTTTATTCGTTTTATTATACTAACTGTTCAAATGATTCTGATTTCATTTAAATATTCGTTTTTCAAATACTGTTTTCGAGATTGAATATTTTTTCTCATAACAACACATAACAATCAAATCTAGATTTCATAACCAAGCACTCAGAAAATATCTTCTAGTATAGCCTACACAAGATGTGGGTGTGAGAGTCTTGTCTTGCCAGATGATGATAAATAGAGTAAAGAACTTATTTTAAACCCCTATATACTAAACTCTTAACATAGCTAATAATAATTTATACATATTATAACGACCTTCAAGTCCCACGTTGGGCGCCATTTTCACTTAGTGAAAAATTAATATGTTTTGTACAGTATTTGGCAACCGAGACGTCGCCATAGCTTCCCGAGTGAACAACGAACGGACAGTTGCAGTCTGCGTGTATCGATTGAGGACGTACGAGCGCATTTCGTAAGCTAAAATGTAACAGGGAAACAGTTTTACAGCTTTTATTACGCGGCTTTGTGGCTTTCATTTAGTTTTATTACAGACCTTGTGACCATCTATTCTTAGTTTCTGTGACAACAAAGTAGCGGTACGAGTATAATTTATACACATAGACGTCTAATCGGCTATCAATATTTAGTGTCTGTCACACTAAAAATTAACCATATAACCGGTTAACGGAAACTCCAAATTATACTTCTCATTTGAATAAGTACAATATTTAGAGTGTTCATTTGTTTAATTGATATAGGTAAAGAAAATAATTGATATTCCAAGAACGTAAATTATTTTTGCTTTATGCAAACGCCGTTAATAATTCCTCTACGAGAAAGCGTGAGGAATGCTTTCGATAGCAAAGATTGAATCAGAATACCAGCTAATTAGAAAAGACTGGAACTCTAATTAGCGATATGGATTTCTTTGTAAAAGTTGTGGCTGTGCCAAAAAACCCTTTCAATAAAGGATAACTAAGTCTACAATTACGACCTTAAACGATTCTCCCAGATTCAATTCCAATTTACAATTTGGCGCCCAAAGAGGGACTTTTATCTGTAATCCGTAATTTACTTGTTCGAACAGTGATTAGAAAATTGTTTAAAAATCCGTGTGGTGAAATTTTTACTGATATGTGCCACAATTGTGGTATCTCTAACATGTGGAACTAAGAGTGTGTATCGTAATTTATTGATTTCTCTAGTTACCAGAACTACTTTATTTAAGAGTGTTTAAAAGTTTCATTTAATCTTTCCCCGGACATTCCATTTGAAATCTAATCTGCAATGTAATGAGTTGCGGAACCGTCTTGATCAAAACCAGCTACGAGTATAACTTTCTATAATATCCCAAGCCTTTTCACAAGCCAGACAAACTGGCGGCTTTGGGTTCGATGCTTGGCAAGGTTCCCGTTCAACTGACCTAGTGACGCTTCAGTAACTAAGTTAACGAAAACAATCTGCAGATTTCACAGAGAAATAAGTTTATGTTTTGATCTGAACTACGCTAGCGTCATATAATTTAGTCTTAGAAGGCACAAGTATTTGAACTTTAGAAGTGCTAGAGCATCTGACCATATCTCGTTATGTTAAACACACATTCGATACCTCTAGCTAGAAGATGGCTAGAAGAGTTAGTTAGTTACTCAGAGGGACAATGATCACTTACCATCAGGTCACTAAGAAGCTTATGTGTTTTCCCATAAAAATATTTTTATGAATCAACGAACACATAACTTATATCGTCGTTGAACTCTATTAGGTAGTAGTTTAATGCGCAACATCTTAATAATACTTTAATTGACCAATTAGAAATATAGTCGGAACCTATGCGTCATTAAATGTAAAATATCGTACATACTTCCAAGTCATTGTATATATTACGAATGCAAATATTTATTACTTTATACGTTTTAACTAGAAGACAGGGCAAACTTCGTTTCGCGGCATATGGTTTGGGTGTTTCTTTAGTTTTGTATATCAGATATTCCCGATCTTAAAATATTGTAAATCTCTAGTAAATACTTATCATATTGGACAACTTTTGCTTTGTCGGTGTTACAATAACTCTAATAGTTTTGTTAGTCCCTTGAGGTATCTCGACGTCAGCACCACTTACTAGGTGTAACTGTGGTTCGAAACCATACTCGTAACTTCTAAAATACATCACACAATTTTGATTATAATCGTTCCAGTCGCTTAGGAGGAGATCAGTGACAAACACACGTACGCTGTATTTTTATATATTAAGAAATGTAGAGTTGGAACAACGAAGCAAAGTATTTTATAAGGCTAAAAGGAGTACCTACCTACTGATTCCGTAACTGAAATGGCTTTACATTTACATTCTAATACTATAAATAGGTTTACCATACCATTCCAGACCTCAATTCTCCAATTCCAGATTCAAAATTTATTCAAGACGGGCACCAAACTAGGACAATTTCTTAATGAAATTCTTCCGCACGAAGGACAGCCTTTAAACTGGGACAATTTCAAGGAATCCAGCAAGAAGGACAGCCCTAAATACATCAGTGGGCCGGCGCCCACTCAATCTGTTATTGATTCCGGATGTCATCCAGCCCACGCCAATAAAGACATCCCGAGCTCGACCCATGTTCCGACACTCTCCGTGATTTATAAAAAGAGGAGCTGCGTATAACCTGGAGGAAATTAGCTGTTATAGGTCATATCCCATCAAGCTATAATTTAGGTGCTTTTTAAATTGACTCGTTTTCGATTTTAATACCACCTTTTGTACTTGGTCAAGGTAAGTAGCGTATTATAAATTGTTTTAAAAACTTCAATTATATTATAGTTTAATTAACGATATCTGTCATATTTTCTGTCATCACCACAAAATTAACTATTAACGAATTTCGGTAGAACCTTCAGGCATTTATTTATTGTATATGGACTAAGTTATTAAACTTGCACTGCATGCTTATACTTATATGAAGTTTAAATTTCCGTATCCACATACAAAACGTAACGGACAGATAGTTGTGTGAACAAATACAGATAATAAATAATATAGATAGCTGACCGGCTACGAGATATCAAATGAATATCTTAAAAAAAATATTAATTTAAAACAAAACTAAAGGCAAAATCAAGACCATTGCAATTAATTTAAATCGAGTGTTTAATGACGAGGTTTTGAACAGCATGATATGTGGAGAATATGTTTAACAGAAATGAAACGCTTAGACATTTATAAATGAAACATAGTTATGAAAAGACAGATTTTTTCATAACAAATATTCATACATTACAGAATCAAATAATTAGGACATTTTTCTCACACAAGGCTCATATCACCAACTTTGTAAGAATCAGGTTAAGTTAAAGGTTATCTATAAAATTGGAACTCTGAATAACTCTTAGGAACTCTAAAAGATCATGATCTTTTAGTTTTAAAATCTTTTAGACACATCAATGTTATCTATTTATTGGGTTTCCTTGCGAAAATTATAGTTTTTAATATAAAATGGCTAAAACTAATCTGGCAGTAACTGAAACTAATGGTAAAGGAAAGCTCGTGACTAATTTACTATAGGGGTTGTACACCCATCTATGCTATTAAATTAGTTGATCGAAAAACATCCCTCATTCCATTAGGTGACAATATGAAATTTAACGCACTTACGAATTATGGTAGTTGTTAATGTAGTCATGTCAATACAGTTAATTGATTATAGTTTATTACTATGGAAAGGTAACTATGCAGAGATTTTTTAAGTGCAGTTCATAAAGGGTCATTGATATTTTACAAGCTTTTATTTAGTTTCACCTGTCCGGTGTTTGTAATGAAATCTTGCAAGCTAAATTTCACCCACTTCCCGGTGTCAGATTGAGCTAAAATTTTACACACTGGTCCAGTCCTGATGACAATGCATGTTTATAATAAGCATGATATGATACTTCCTCCAGACGATTGAACTCCTCAACGGTTAACAGTAGGGACTTGAAATTTTGCGCTTTTTAACTATTTAGTTCTTTTTCTCATTAACAAGTAATAAAAGCTTGGTTAAAAAAAACTTTTTGTTTGTACTTGTTATAGGTAGGTACTATAGTATTTATAGCAATCAATAGTAAATGTCCTCAATAAAAAAACAAAAAATAATTGCGCACTACATTGTATTCGATAACAAGGCTATCGTCTTTACGATAACCGTTTACGGTCTTGTTCGTACTCTAAAGAAAGATCGCAGTGGGTCGTTTCCGCATCTTCACGCTGAGCCTGATTTATGGTAAATATACAGGGAAATGAGGAATGCAGCAGTCTACAGGGCCAAAGTTTATAACCTCCAATACTTTAATAAGCACCATGCAAGTAAGTTGAAGAAATAACATCACGCTACTGTGAATAATTAATTTGAGTTGACAATAATTTATGAATATGGAAATAAATGATGTTACGTATGCTATTATTATCTGTCTCGTCGATAAAGTTCCAGAGACAGGATTATAAGAGTATGTATTTGTAATTATAAAATGTTAAAAACACGCGTGATCTTACATAGTCGTACATGCCAGTACATTATGATTATGTCGTCGAGAAGTCCACGTGTTTATATATTGAGAAACCTACGGAATTAGGAAGCGCGCCAAAGCGTAAAAGAGTCGGAACAATTTGGCAGTAGCTTCCTTCTAACGTCTGGCAATTATCATTTAAATGTATCAGTTCAATTAAATTTCCATTATTGTTTTATTACGGTTCAATGCTGATTAGTAATGAGTTGCATTATTCAAATTGTGTACGATGATTTAAGATTTTACTAGCACATTTAATCAGATTCAAGCTTATTCTTTTAATCCCGGATGACAGCAGAATGAGGTCCAAGATTTCAAGTGTTGTTCACATGGTCATTGGACATAAAATAAGGTGTCTAGAGACCTGACTTCCTCTAATGTTAGTTTCCTTAATGTGTTAATTGTTTGAATGTTATTCGTTATCATTCTAACAGATGCTTTTCTTCGACTTTCAACTTCTTCTTTTCTCAAGACCAAAGCTTCTTATGCCCATGATGTTCTACCAAACATGGTAACTCTCTCAAGGGTTCTTAGCGGATCTTCAATGCAATAAAGCAGTTCTAAATTGTTTCAGAAGGCATTTTCTACTACAGTATTTCGTATAATAACTGTTGAAAATTAAATATACAATCCAGTTAGTAACACAAACAGTACTATGCCACTACAAATTGAGAGTGTTTCGTATAATATTTTTGTAAATGACCCAACAGGCTTTTCATTGAAGACGAGATAGAATTTTCCACGTTCAGTGACGTAGGGCCGTGCCACGTCATTTGGCTCCCCGCATTTTGGCTTCCCGCCAACTTGCAACGACAAAATTCAATATTAAGGGAAATGGATTACAACAAACATTTGTTATTATGTAAGAGGATCTTCCTACGTATCTAAGCTCTTAGATGTATATAAAAGGAGTGTATAAAGGAGACTTTTCCGCAGTTTCTTTTCTATCATTAATGAAAGAACGAGATATATTATGCGTATATACCTACGATCATCGACCAAAAAACGTCCTAATACACAGTTTTGAAAAAAAAATTATCATGGGATTGAACACCTAGATTTTTTTGCGATTGATAGTTTATGTAGGTGTAAGTTGCCAGTAATTCAGTCAAGACCTAAAAGGTAATCCTCATATGCAGCATAAGAAGTATTAAGTGATTCTTTAGATTCCATTATTATAATTGAAACGAAGACAGCTTATATTGCAGATACAGTCATTAAACGAGTACGTTGATTACACGAGGAAGTTTATTTTTAAATAACCCTTAGATGTAAATGACACTTGACTCAATATGTAATCAGAAGTATCTTCCTACGCATTATTAACTACTTAGTTTAGAGATGACGATAAGAGTTAGTTGTCATTAGTCGCCAAGTATTTTAAGAATTGTACATAACTGCATACTTACTCAGCCTTTTCTGATACATTTGATGATTTGCTTCAAGAAAATTTAGGTTGACTCATAAAATGTTTATAATTCTGTGAAAACTCGAAAATAACTTCAAGATTTTTTGTTTGAACTTTGTGAACATTATTTTTCTTTACATTTGATGTCATTGCACTTTCAGCCACATCTGTTAACTCACGGAACATTGTCTTGTTTCATCAAACGATCTGTCTAGATATTACTAATACTTTTAAAAGGCTAATAAAATGTCACTTAACTCGTTCATAGTCGTAAACTTTAAATTCGTTCCCACGTCCACTTTACTGTTTGTTGCTAATTGAATTAGATACATGTTTCCTTCACTCACCACAGCATTTCTACATATAATAAAAGGCGAATAACTTACCAGATAACAACTGAAGATATATAACTACAGATATATGACAGAGGCCAATGAACTTAACTTAAACAAATGATATAAATATGTAACTTGTATGTGTCTTTATATTATTTATTACTTGTAATCAGTCCTCACTTCGCGTCGTGTAACTAAGCGACGCCCACGCGAAACAATTGGTACTCATTTTCTTCAGTCCACATAGTATAAACTTTGTGTTTACCGAGGGGCCTAGCTTGCTATCCGTCCGGTTTTCCCCGGATTGTCCTAGTTCGGCGGGAGACCGGGGAGCGTTCGGAGAAACCCGAATCCTTTCATGACGAGAACGCCGATTAGTTGAAAACATTGTTTCGTCAATACCACAATAGAGACGAATCGAATGTTACTTATAAGAGATTTTAAGGAGAACTGCTCACACAGGTACTTAAAACAAGAAAGGTAAGTGTACTGAAGAATGTGAATGAATGAAAATATTATTGTCTTCGCTGACCTAAATCCTCCTTTTATAAAAACACAAAGTAATTTAAGTAAAGTAAGTTACCTACTGCACTCCAAAACTCGTATGTCAGTCATTTGAGACTCAAGTAATTTAGCAAGATAGACCACAGGGTGTTTAGAATATCTAAGTCTAATTAACTAAAACATCTAATTAGTCACCAAAAAATTTTGTTTCCCAATAGCCCCCTAAATTTGGCTTTTAGTAAGGTACTACGAAACTCTCTTTTAGAACAAACAAGAAACTCTCTTTTACGTTAGGTCATAACTCATAAAAACTCGGTATCGCACTAGAGGAAGATTTAAAAAATCGTAGATGCAATGAGGGAGTTATTAAATGTTGCCATGTCAATCTTATACTATCATGATTTGTGAATCACTCTTGTCTACTGATAATGATAAGTTACTAACTAGCCGAAAGATTATTTTGTAATTCAATATCAAATTATTCAATAACTTTAGCAAGTAGATATGTAATCGTAAACGATATCATTCTGGCGTCTGGAGACTTATTTTAAAACACCCAATAATGAAAAAAGGTTATTGGATTTAGTTCTATGTTTTACGAGCAAATTGAAATGCTGAGAATTTTAGAAGATTGGATTTTGTGTGAGTTGATCGCAAGTGATAAGGGCGTAGAAAATATTGAGGTATTTTATATCAATTCGATAAAACAACTTTGGCCAGACAATTTATAATTCTAGATTATTATGAAGAAAGTGCCTCAGGGGAGGCACTTATTTGTCGTCTTATTTATCCCAACCTAAAGTTGTTTTGTTTGCTAACATACAAAAACATATAAGTACCTCTATAGAACAAAATTCAATACCTCGAAGACATTCTATTTTTTAAATTCAAAACCCGCATCCCTGTTTTGTACATAAAATCATGTAAACT
Organism: Lerema accius; assembly: GCA_001278395.1. Taxonomy (NCBI): domain Eukaryota; kingdom Metazoa; phylum Arthropoda; class Insecta; order Lepidoptera; family Hesperiidae; genus Lerema; species Lerema accius. The sequence goes on along the minus strand of LGAG01000056.1, from coordinate 303,634 downwards.
TTTATCTTTATTCCCCTCATGGTTTTCCTTAGAGTTATGTAGTCACAATAGAACGAAATTATTTCAAACAACACAAATATTTATATTAAGTGCTTCTAACGATTTCCCTTTCATATAGCACCCCTGTACATATCCAGTCTAATTACCTTTAGAACTAACTACCCTCGTAAAGTAAAAAATATATTTGGTTAGCCACAAAAGAATTTTTAGAACCCAGTGACAATCTCAACTCAAACTCCATAAATTATGGAATGCTCTCGACTGGAACAATAGGTTTCTTTAGAGGGGTGCGGTGAGACTCTTCAACTTTATGCATGACGGTAGAATGGTAACAGTGCAAAAATTTGTAATAGGAATTTTAAACAAAGTGGCCTAATTCAAATCCTGTGTAACTCTACTTCTTGGCGGCTCTCATTTACTTATTAAAAATGAACAATCATGTTGTAATTGGAATAATGAAAACAACTCTTCGTAGTCTGCATAATATTTCACCAAAAATAATCGTCATGATATGTGAATAATCAGTGACTCTTATTTGACCTATATCAATGCCTTCTTGTTCTTTTGTACACTACGGACGGATACACAAAATATAATTATTGTTATTAATAAAACTCATAAGCAATTATAAAAATTGTATCCAAGTCATTGTGGAATTTTTGGTGCTGAGGTTTTGGCATAAAAACGTGTGAAAAGTACCCACCTAATTGTGAAATCGCAATTAAATTTTAAAGTGTACATTATTTTAAATTTCTTAATTTTTGGCATTAGCATTAAACATTTGGCATCGTTTATCTTTCTTGACAGTTCTAAAGAAGAATTGACAAGATTTGAATGCGGAATTAGGAAGCATTTCGATCTACCCAACAATAACGATTTTTACCACCTACACAATTTAATGAGTGAGTAAGACCAAGCGGGTCTTGCGTGTAGGGGTTGCTACGGGGTTTATGGTGAATTAGTGTTTTAACTAATAAATTACTAACGTTAGCTGTTCCGTGCTGGCCGGCGAATGGCGTCCGTCGCGAGCGGTAGCCAAATCCCCATCGTGATCACTCATGCAACACAATATGGACGCACCGGCACACAGAAAACAGAATTGATCCGACACTGGACACTATAACATTATTGACCACAAAGTAATAGGAGCCCGGAACGTGCGAATAGCTTTTGTTTAAGTGTACGCGAAGCGCGCGCTCTCGATCGCCATGTTGGTTTGAGGGCGCGATTCGCGCGCGCGCCAAACGTGGCGGTGTGTTGCTAGATACAAAAAAATTCCCCATTTCAAGGCACATGTTTATTTAACCCTTTCATTACCGTTTAGCCGATTTATGTTCGTAAATGTGCATTAAATTCATGCCTCCGTTTACAATCCCCGACGCATAAGAGATGTGATACGAGTATAAGGTAGAAATGTTTGTAGGTATGTACCATGGTACACTTTTCAGTGAGGCTAGCACTACAATTATTGATTTACTTACTAGCAATTTCAAATTATCAATATCTGTCTGAACCAGATGTAAAATAATGAAGTAACCCCAGTGGGAAAGTAAACCAGTTTTAAAATAATTTACACTGTTGTAAATAAATAAGTTGTCAAGTAAAATATTTAGTACCATATTTAAAACCTCTTTAATTACATAACATCGAATCCATGTTAGCTTACAGATACTATAGTTATAGAAAACTATAAAAAAACATAATCTATACATACCAACATAAAAATATATAAACACCTGCCAAAAATACCCTACAATGTTTGCTGCTAAATCCACTCACCAAGCTGACAACATTTTCGCGCATGCGCCCATTGCAACCACTGCAATACGACGTCGTAGGGCAAGGACTGGACCTATTTTTACATTTCTTTGTGAATTAAACGCCAAAACGCTTCTGACTCTTTCGACAGTGTTACTTCCTAGAATACTTTGTACTTTGAGTCATTTAGATTGAATATTTAATTTAAATCTTTCGTAATACATAATCTTTTAGATCTTGAAATAAAATCTGGTGTTAAACGTCTATAATTATAATAAATCTTTGAATGACTTAATACATAATCTAATGTTAGTTACATATCTATTGCTGGACTGGAAGTCTCGTTTAATCAAGGGAAGATATTGTCTTGCGTCAGATTGACGCAAAACACCTAATTCAGCGCCAGGGGCGGATCTACCTAAGAACACTTTGGGCAGCAACCCACGGCCCCATGGATACAAGGGCCGCCCCAGCCCCATTTAAAATCAAAATTATCATTAGTTCACTTTACTATAAACTACATCACTATAAAAACAGAAGGAATAGTTAGCCCAGGGCCCCAAAATCACGATCCGCCCCTGTCCAGCACCCAAACTAGGGCGGTACCAGTTTGCGCACAAACACAGACCGCAGACCTTTTAGAGGTGCAGAAAAAATCAGATGAGGACCATAAAATTTCCAAGGACAATTAAAACAGCTCTCCCGGGGCGCATAAAATATTATTTAGGGCAGTATTAATTCATATCGTCAAATCGTTAACAGCAACGATGACTGAGAGTTAGTCAACGGAGTTTTGAGTAAGGGACATAGATCTTGCAAGCGTATTAAATTTGAAAGTTCCTCGCGAGTCTGGATTTTATTATTAATCTTTCTTTAATGTCAGGCAGGTTTGAGATCTGGAGCTTAGCCCAGCAGTAGGAGCGATTGCTTGTCGTAAACAAGCTTGTAATAATAATGAAGAAGCATACGATCTCTTTAAATCGATTCGCTGTTGTGATCCAAGAAAGATCACTTGGATTAGAATCATCATAAGCTGCCATAGGTACTATAAAATGCCTCGCACCTTGTAGTAAGACCTACTTGGTCGATTACTGAAGATTACGGAACGAAAAATGGAAGTCGTTATGAAAGACACGCAGATGCACTTTCGAGCTTGTAAAGTACAATAAATAAACAGCGCCAGAGTATTAAGTTTTCCTTTCTGAGCCAAAATCTAAAAAGTTTAATAAAATGCTTACTATAAACTACATACATAATTTTTTATTCAAATTTAGGTAATAAGTACCAAAATTTTGTAGCAACTTAGACGACCTAACGACACGCTCGTTATTTTTAACAAGCGAAATTCTATACGTTCCTTTGGGAACTAGAAATTATCGGCAGAGATCGAATTACCATCTGTATTTGTGGTCGTGTGGACGGTTCGATTTTTAGGGAAATAGTTGACAAACTAGCAGTTAGTAACAATCAAAGGTAGTACCAATTTTGTGAGCCCAGAAAAAAAGTTAATCCGTTCGTATAGTATAACTAAGCAAGACCTGCATTGTGCACATCATCAATTTAAATTCATCAGAGGGAAAGAAACACAAATTTTGACTAAAGTATATTTGTAATAAAAAATCTCAAATAAGATTTGCACTAAAGTAACCCTGGAAAAACGATCAAAAGTTACTTTTACTGTTTCATAATCAGTAGTAATACTATTATAACTATTTTTGGTTTACCATACCGGCATAAGTTTTAGTTTGGATTTACACTGACTTTAGAACTTTTGCCTTTACATGAAAAGTTTTTGACGGCGGAGAATTGTACGGGATGTACTTGGGTCTTCCTCAGAAGACTCCCCTTCCTCAGAGCTAGAGTCATCGTTTTCAGTGGTTGTAGTTGACGGAGTAGTTGGCAAATCCTTACGATCCCAATCAAAATTGATTCCTGTGACTTCATAGAACCAGTCATGATAGTGGCCGGGACGAATAAATCCTGCAAAGATGGATTTTTAAATATTTTATTGATGCTTAAGCCAAGGTTATTCTAAGGAACCTTCTTATAGAATTTGTAGTTTATTGTTTTAATTCAGCCAAATTCGTTATTTGTAAAAAGTCTTAAATTATTATAAACAAACCTGCAGGGATAGGAGTATGGCATCCAGTAGAAGACACGAAAGAGGACACGCCCACTTGTGTTTCACGGCCGTCGTAGTCAATGGTCACCAACGAGCCACCGCTGTCGCCCTAGTACATTAAAGCTTTAAATAATATGGTTCATTACAGTTAAGTAGGTACTCCAAAGGGTTTTAGGTTACTAATCGGTGGTCTTTTGAGCTAAAATATATTTGGCCTGTAACTGCTTCAGTATGAAAATTCTAAATGCGATTCATTTACAACTCTACTTTATAGGAGTTTGTGAATATAGATGTCACATAATAATAAGAGAATTAATAATTTAAGACTTTGAGTAGCAGATTTGAAGCAAAAGTAGAAAACAAATGAAAACCAAGCATAAAGCGTCTACTAACTTGGCAAGTAGATTGACTAGTAACGTTGTAATAACGCGCACAAATTGTTGAATCCACAATGATTGGGCTGCCACCGAAGGCCATCCAGCACTCGAAGTTGGTGACACCAGTGAGGAACACCCAGTTCATGTTCTCGGGCGATGAACCTGTATTATGGGAATCGGTATTATTAAGAATTGAGAAGCTTCCTGGAACCCATCAACGTGTCGATGCATTTACTAAATGGACTAGCGCTTAAGCTATTAGTGGCCTACAAGTCAGCGGTCGCTTCTCGCTTATCCCTTTTCTATATCGATAAACGATCACTTGGCAATAATTGGCATACTGAGTTTGCTTACTCAAAACCAATTCAAAACACTTAGTAAGGGTACAGTTTTTTTGAGTATACTAAGCAAGATCCACTACTAAGTGGGCCGTTTAAGGGCTTAGACCAAGGGTTAATAAAGGATCATAAATGAGATTTCTCCAAAATACCTCCAGTCCAGGTGCGGCCCCAACCAGCTGCTTGAAGTCTGAGTGCGTTGTAGTTCGCATTTTTATCAGCGGTGGATTGCAATCTAATAGGGTAGATCAAGTCTGGAAGAAACAAAAACAAAAATCATTCAAAACTTATTGGGTACATTTGTGCGTTAGGTGATGGTCTTAGGAGGGTATCATTTGGGACCAACTCCGTGCAGCACAAATACTTATCATTACTAACAGGACTTACTAACCTACTAACAATCTCGACTTTGATTACTCCCACTCGATTTTAATTAGAAACATATGGATGTAACTGGTATGTGTCCAAAAAATATATAAGAAGAGGATATTATTTTACATCATGATACTCCTATGAGAACTGAGGGAAATGCAAAACTGACCAGTGTATTCAACGAAGCGGTTAAATTTGATAACACCGATATCATGAGGCTGCACGACGCCCGCCATCTCTTCAATGTACAAAGGGTGGTTGTAATAGTCGGTTGTTTCAAAGATCAACGCTGGGCGGGTCACGTTAACAGTACCCAATCTTAAGACCATTGTCACACGCCTGGAAAGACAAAATTAAACCTTAAAAGTATAATGAGGAAAATTTAAAATATATTATGGATGGACCAAGTCTTCTTTTATGTGATGAAATTACTTAAAGATTCGAATAATTCGTTATCAATTCGTTGGGTAATATGGCTATTTATAGTATTACAAAGAAATAATGGAGTCCATTAAATGGACACATTTTGTTATCATTAATAATATAAAAAGCAATTTTCACGCTTGACTCATTCTTGATTGATGATCAAGATAATTATTAGGTTTTTTAAGTAGATATCTCAATGTTTCAAAATATATTGACTGATAAGAGTAGTAACTATTAGCTTTACGGGAATTCCCAATCTGATATCCACTGCTCAACATATCTACTATTTTTTAAATCATACTTGCCAACGTTCATCCAATTCTTTTATGATCAGCATTTTGCTATAATATTTTACAGTTACTGTACTCGGGTTATTATTCAATAGCAGGTTTATTACAGATAGGCAGGAGCAAAAAAACACGTAATATGAAGTAAGCAGTACTCAATACCAATTTGCACTGAAAAGAATGATGGATTATGATCTAAACCCCCTCAGTTATTAGGAGAAACTCGTGGACAGCAGTGAACCTTTAATGGATTAAAACCAACTCGTGTAATCATCTGGTGGATATTCTTGGAACAGAACTTACCTGGCAGTACAATGCGCAGCAGTCAACGCCCATTCATGGTGAATGAGTGTGGCGCCGCAGCCGCCAACTGCTCCTGTGGGGTTCACCATACGAAGAGACAGCTGGTACGGGATCTGACCTGGTTCGGCTTCCCATCCTGATACTATGCGTTCGCCTAGAAACACGGAAACAGATCATGAAACCAAAATAATATAAGGTAAATTATGATGAACCCTTAGAAGACTACGAGGTAGGAGACTTATAAATATTTCCGATCGATGTTGGTACTAGATGGGACATCTAATGAAATTTCGAGTTATTTTATTAACATCAGATATTTGAAACTTCAAATCAATCTCGTAAGAGTAGATACACCATGAAATTATAATTTCTTTATTTTTACTTGCAACAAGAAATCTTAGCGTTTGAGTATTCTGTGATATGGACGCTTATTTTCGACAAGACAAAAGGCGAGTAAGTGTTGTTACCAATAAATCATCCGAAGGATAAATATTATAGGCTCGTGTACCTATTTGCTTCAATTAGAGTTCTACTTACCTCTGAAATTTTCAGGAAAGCTGAACCTTGGGTCGGCGGAAGCCTGAAATACATCAGAAGTACTTTAAATACTTGTTTATTGTGATAGAACATACCGGATCAGGCAACGTAAATACAATTCATTTCAGAAAGGCATACGAACGAATACCTTAAATATGAGCAATCCAGTAATTATTGACGTTTTTGATTACATATCATGTGATCGTGACAAATTGTATTAGATAACGTATAACGGGATTTTAGGCCTATGTAAACATTTCTTTGAATTCTGTGTGTATCACGCCCAAGAAAAACAGGCTAAAAGAATAATATTCTTCATATTATGTGTTAGTTAATAATTAGGTAGACACTGTTGCGCACTGTCTAAGTTCGTATTAAATATTACTTTTTGCTAATCCTAACTAGACCTATTGATAACTATCAGTTACGCAGATTGCATCGCCATTTCTTCCATCATCGAAGCAAGAATTATTTCGAAGTTAACTGCACAGACAACAGTGGATTTATGCATTATGGATTTAAACTGAGGATTACGAATCTAGAATCCTTTAAGAAATCAACATTCAGACAACTAGGCTATCATTTCTTCTACTGCACCCAACACGAATAGTCGCTTGTCATTAGCAACCAATTCCAAAGCACCTTTTGTTATAATAAAGGGGTCAGTGACCCATAAAATTGTAGGTACTTTAGTCAGACTGCCTAAAAATCTATTCTACTAATGACGACAAATTAGAAAGACGGCTTAACTAAGATTTTTGTTTCGAAGCATGGAAACAAAAATCTTTTTAACTTTCGGCAAACTCACAGTTTTGACACTAAACATTGTAAGAGACCTAAATATAAAAAAGTAACATTACCCCACTCCATGTAATAGCGAAGACGAGCAACAGAGAACCCAAAGCTTCCATGTCGATAAATGAACTAATTAACTACATTATGGAATTCCCAATTTTAAACTTAATTACTTGATAAGTGACCGCGGATTAGTTGATAATTATTTATCTGATTAATCTGTCTGAATTTAAAACATTTGGTGATTTTCAGACTACGTTATTAATTGGAATTGAAATTATTTAAAGGTCTTATTTAGACTAAAGCTATTTCTATTAATCCTAACGAAACAAAAATAACAGTAGTAAATTGAAACTCTTTGTAAAATTGCTAGGTTTTTAATTAAAATGTACTTATACATTTTGTATCACACAATTAGACATTAATACTGTTTATAACCATTTTTTTCTTTCATCATCATTATTACTCTAACCGATGTAACTTCAGTATCTTAACTAGTGGTCGTCGCTCGTCTCTGCTTCAGTTCTCTATTCCTGCTTTTCATCTTTTTCTTGCTTCTTCATTCGTAATAGTTTCTTGGCGATCCCAATCAAAATTAATGCCTGTGATTTCTAAGAACCAATCGTGGTAGTGACCCGGACGAACAAACCCTGTAAATATTATTAAAATTAACATCATAATCCCTTCCTAACCTTCATCTTTCATAAGTGTTTGTAAAGGTAATTCACAGAACGTCTTTTAATTTAAAAGTACACTACGTATTAATTTAAATCGTGTTTTCTTATGACAAAAGGTTATTGTAAACTTAATGATCGGTAAAAGATACGAGATAAGAATAAAGAACATGCGTTTGATATCTGTATTGCATTAAGTAATGGTTATTGTAATGGTGAGAAGATTACTTTAAGTCGTTTAACGATTTGTTGAAACGATGATTTAGGAGCACTACAAGAAAGACCGTATTTAAATTTGACAATTACCAGCCGGGAAGCCAGCATGACAACCAGCGGAGGAAACGAATGATGTAACACCAACGAGAGTGTCGGCACCGTCGTAGTCTTCTGTGACCAATGTACCACCACTGTCACCCTGGATAAAAAAATATTACAGTTTGTAAGAGGGTTTTGTGTGTGGAGTGGATTCCAAACTCACAATAGGCCAATTAATTATTTATTGTAAATAAACAAAACAACTCTTATCTAAAAACTAACTAATAAACCCTACAGTCGTCAAGATATCGTAAGTGCGAAGTGAGGTCCGCTAGCGAAGCCGCCACAACAAACATACGATACTCAACTAGCGTCTAGATACGGCAAGTGACGGGGTAAGCTCGACCGACCTAAGTCGATGCGTGCGTACACTCGGAACTGGCCGTGCCGAGAGCCGCTGCTCCTAGCCTCCGCGGCTCTTTTATAGGCGGTCACGGGCGCATCGGGCGCGGCGGGCGCGCAGTGGTGGGGTCGCGCTCGGTGAATCAGCCGTGGCCCGAGTACTACGGTTGATGCGTCGTTCTTGTCGCGTTACAAGTTGACAAAAATTTGATTAGCAAAATATCATATAGATGTAGGATATTGATGATGATTTTTAAAGGCAAGTCGTGTAAGAATACATTGATCAACATTACGGTCCTAATCGTAGTATTAATTCTGAGAACCAAACCTATAAGTAATTTTATCTTCACTTAACAAACGAATCTTGTTATATACCGCGAAATATATCGACTACATTGTGATCACAGGAAGGTTTTAATTACACAAAGTATTTTGAGCCTGAAGGCACTATTTTAACAATTCCTGTGTATTAAACCTATTCTGAAAACATACGTACTTGACAAGTAGATTGGCTAGTGACGTTGTAATAGCGCGCACAAATAGTTGAATCCACGATGATGGAGCTGCCGCCGAAGGACGACCAGCAATCGAAGTTGGAGACTCCAGTGAGGAACACCCATTTTAAGGTCTCGGAAGATGAAGCTGGATAGTTAAATTCACATCAGCTAAAGAATGCAATCGGATTAATGAATCCTTCCGTCATAGCTGCATAATTTTTGATCAGATAAATTCTTGTAACGTTAATATTGGGCCTTAAATGGTTACTAATGAACAGAAATTTTGTCGAAGATTTGTTCATCGAAAGTGAAAATAGGTAGAAGCAGTGAATAAAGCTGTATACTGCAATAATTAATTGAATATTTGTCACATTTATAATAACCAAATGTTCAAGAAGATTGAAATGAATATTAGTAGTTAGTTTCTTTTGCTTACACGAAGTCCAAGTTAGTCCCCAACCTGCTGCTCGAAGTATTACGCCTCCATAATTTGCATTCCTGTCCTTGGACGCTTGCAGTCTAATAGGCTTGATAATATCTGTGAAATATAATTTAATAGGTCCTATGTAATCGTAGATATTGTCATGTGAATTTGTATCATTTATAATGAAATAGACTACTTAATTAAACAAAATATTTTCTCTTCATTCCTAAAGAATTCTTGAAAGCTTAATTTTACATTTGCTTTACTACCAGAAGTTTATCATCAGTAAACTAACCAGTGAATTCAATGAAGCGATTGAATTTGATTAGGCCGATGTCGTGGGGCTGCACAATTGAGGCTAAAGCTTCGATATACAGCGGGTGGTTGTAGTATTCAGTTGTCTCGAAGAGCAGAGCCGGACGTGTCAGGTTAACAGTACCAGGTCGTATCACTATGGTTTGTCTCCTGCAAAAATTGGTTATGTAATGAGTATGTTTCTTGTCGATTTTGACAGGTTATTAGAGTAGGTTCTAAGACCTAAATATTTAATTTACTCTGCATGTCAGACAACCCAAATTTTTATGGTCACTTATAGACAAAAAACATGCTATTGGACGCATGAATTTGCCCCACGATTTTCCGCACAATGAATGTTTCTATGATGACCGTGAAAACTGCCAGTTTTAGTATATTCGTGTCTCCCCATTGGTTTCTTTACTGATGTTGCTTTAATTTACCCAAGTGCTTCTGTTCTAAACTGTTTTGCTATTATGCAATTGAATTTTAAAACAACTGATCAAGTTTTCAATTAGGTAAATCGGATCCTTGTAGCCTATCTACGGGGGTTTTTTTAGATACGAGTATATCAACCAAATATCAGTTGCTTAAAATATCGTATCTACATACAGAGCAGTACAGTGTGCAGCAGTGATTGCCCATTCGTTGTGAATGATGGAAGCACCACAGCCTTCGACGGATCCTACAGGGTTCACCATGCGCAAGGAGAGCTGGTAAGGAAACTGTCCCTCTTCTGCTTCCCATCCGGATACAATGCGCTGGCCTGAAAGTAAGAAGAAGCCTTGGAATATTTAGGTCTGTCAGACAACACAGAGAACCTAACTGAACCTATGGATGTAGAGAATGAAGCATTATACTGTGTGGGAAGCGCTAAGAAAGGGTTTTTAAAAATTATCTCCTTAAAGGGGTAAATTGCTGATAAGTAGTATCAGGGAGCAGGAATTTTGATTCACAACGAAGCGTGATGCAGTTGAGCTAATGATAGTAAATTATAATAGCATAGGTACAACCGAGTGAAAGCAACCTTTACCATTTCGGATTTTAGACAATGATGATAATGTATAAGACCGACAAGTGTTTTTTATCAGGTATAGGTGCACTATGCCTACATGCCATCAACCATTCTGGGAATTTGATTGCGGAGATTTCACTGGCATTTTCATTTCAGAAGTAAATAGTGAGATTATTGCAAAGTAAGATTTGATTCAAATAATACTTGTACCTATACATTATGTAGGTACTTGTTGGAGAAACTTGAGTGTTTTCGTGATGAAACCTTGATGAACTTTATCGACCATCAGATTATGATAACAATATTCTGTTCGCTTCATTATGTGAAATTAGAATCGATATAGTTGATCCTATCTAATACCTCGCGTCGATAAAACCCACAGATAGTTAGCTAGAGATCATAAACCCGCTTCCCTGGATGTAACAAGATTGGATCCATGACTTAATTGTGGTCAGCATCGGAAA
>LGAG01000056.1:275588-289295 GCA_001278395.1 Lerema accius | reverse complement strand
TGTCTATTATCTCGATATGCACTTGAAGAAACGACATGTGTGTTTTAGCCGAGAACATTTACGTTTGTTCTATCTTACAGACTGGAAGAATTTCGTATTTAAGCTATAGGTACGCATCGAGATAATAGACAGTGTTAGTCTAGCCCCGTGTGTTAGTCTTACCCCACCTTACCTTAATAATCTATTAAGTTCCTAGGTGGTGCTATAATAATCTATTAAGTTCCTAGGTGTTTGAAATAATTCTCATTTAATAATAAAACAAGTTTAGATTATAGAAAATAATTCTGATGTGATTCGTAAGTTTCATACCTCTAAAGCCTTCAGGGTACGCAAACCTCGAATCAGCAAAAACCTGAAAAACATCAAAAGGTTTTTTAACTTTTTATCAAAACACAGAAGGGGATTAGACTAAGCTTAAAATGAACCTCTTTTTATTAATTTTTATAGCCTTTAATTAGATAAATTGTTCAAGAGAAAAAAAATGTGGTTTATCAATTTGGTTGTGTAAAATAGTGTTATTAAAAACACACATCTTTACAAAAGTGTTTTCGAACACGTTTCGTTTCGTTTTCGAACCTATGAAAATCAACAGGGGTTATTTTGCCATTACATCTTTAAATAAAAAATACGTAAGTCTGATGATGATGTTATTATCATTATGCTCTTTGTAATATAATTATTACGTCGTGAACGTTGTGAAATACATTTTAAGCATCCTATGTACTAAATGCAATAAAGATATAACGTTATTATTAATAATTACCCCGCTCCAGTTCAACGCCAAAACAACCAATAGGAAACGCCAGGCCATCTTCAATAACAGTCTAATTACGAGTACTAACTAAATGCATAAATCCACAACCCAAGAGATTTAAACGATCAATAATCGAAGATTATTTGATAATTCGTGTGAGGTAATCACAATTATTTTCTGGTAATTCCTATTTACAACATACAGACTTTGATAATACATCCTAGATAATTACAATTATTTTTGGTAATTACTTTTTATACCAAACAGATTTCATCATTAATTAAACTGTATCATTAGTATAGATATCGATTTTCGATGGGCCAGATATTATCTACTGTATAATCAAATGCGGTATTTCCTAATAGCACTAGTAGCAGAGCAGCTATGCTGGTGGGGATTATTAAGTGGAAAACCGTGGTCTCCTTCTGTAAGGCCGTAATAGTAAAGAAGGAGACCGTTGACCGGGATCGGGAGAGGGCCGACCCCGCTCAAAGAAGTCGGTAATCATCATTGATTCCAATTTGTCGGATTTACGCCTGTGGGCAGGGCGAGCGACGTGGTAATACGCAGAGGAATCTCTAGGAATCTATTAAATAAGTATGTTTAAAAAAAAACAAAGAGTAAATACATCCGGTTTGATAAAATGATATTTTAATTATAAACTTTATTTTTTAATTTTGCTTCGTACAAAAAAATGTTTCCTACTCTATGTAGATGACATATTTTGACATTTAATTTGGCAGAAGACATTTGACAGATTGACACTGACACTGAGTTATTTCAAGCTGTCAATTTCGCTGTTCGCTCAGTTTTGTTCTGTCTGCGTGTGCCTGTTGTATGCCTTTTTGGTTAAAAGTTATTTATTTTTCTGCGTGTTTTTTCATTATTGAAATCGTGATTCAACTACGTGGTTGTTCTAAATCTCAATAGATTTCATTTATTGTGTGTGATTGTTAGTTTTTGTCAAAATGGGTATATGGCCAGAAGTGACGACGGCAAAGAGTGAAAATCGGCATGAAATCAAGTTGGCGGGAGCTGCAATATCTAAACGAATTTCCGAAGAAGGTTTAGATAAAAATTTGTTCCAGCTGACGAGTATCAACCTTTTAAATATAAGCGATACATGTCTTTCGTCCATTCCCAACGAAATAAAAAGTTTGGTAAATCTACAATCGTTACTTCTCTACGGTAACAAACTCATGGAATTCAACGAAAACATAACCTCACTACCAAAATTGAAGGTGCTAGATTTGTCTAGGAATCAACTCACAGCTATTCCTGACAGCTTGACTAAAATGAGAGAGTTGACAAGCATTAATTTTAGTTCAAATCAGATCGAAACCATGCCAAAAATTGTGGACATGCCGAATTTAATCATAGTTGATGTTTCGAACAACAAACTATCTAGCTTTTTGGACCTGGAGAACGCTAATGTGCCTCATCTAACTGATCTGAAGCTGAAAGGAAATGCCATAGATTCTATTCCCGGTTATCTACCTCGTACTGTACCATCACTTAAGAACTTTGACATGGGCGATAATCAGGTCAAAACTGTTCCTGGAGAATTGGCTGGCTTGTCGAAACTGAAAGGTCTGTACTATTTGTAGTATTTCAGATCATTTCATCTCATCAGTTACGTGTTTTCAATAGATTTTTTAGGCAGGTTTCCTGCTTTGTTTAAGTATTGTTTTATTCCAAACTCCTCAATTGTGTATTGCACAATACTATGACGTAATTACTTGCATATATTGTCATCACATTTTATTCTCCCATATTGTTATGTCATGATGCAATTTGTTACTATTGCCAATTCTGATTCTCATTATTATAATTCACTAATTTAAGAAATTGCTTTCAAAAATCAAATATTCTTACCTTCTCTTTAATCTGTTTCTATATGTTTAGATAATCCCTGAATTAAAATCCATGCCACTATTAGATTCAGTTCTATGACATTTTTTATGTGTTACAACCTATTATTTATTTGTTGCTCCCTTAAACAAACTTTCAATTTGCCCATAGAATGAGTTTACCAATTCTATGACACTTTTTTAAACATAAGAATTTAATACCAAAACTCAAGTGAACTTTTTTCTTTCAGAGTTCAACCTCAAAGGAAATAAATTAGGAGACAAACGACTAATGAAATTAGTTGACCAATGTCGCACTAAACAGGTTTTAGACTATATACGAGAACACTGTCCCAAGTCTGACCAGTCTCAACCAGCAGGCAAGAAAAGGAAAAAAGGTGGTAAAAAGCAAGAGGACCAGCCTACCGAAGACACAGTCAACGATTTATGTCATTCCCTCAAGATATTACATGTTGAGGACAATGTTTTAAAAGTAAAAATTGTTGAAACAGAGGTCGCAAATGTCCGTCCGTACATCCTATGTTGTATTGTAGATGGATTGAACTTAAATGATGTATTGTTTAAGAAGTTCATTCAGATGCAGACAAAGCTACATGATTCAGTCTGTGATAAACGAAATGTGGCAACAATTGCTACTCATGATCTGAATAAGATTGTCCCAGGTAATCATTATTTTGTTTTGTGAGTAAACATGAGTATTATACATAAGACCAATAATGCACTAATGTTCTTATAGCATCTATTTTAAAAGAAATTGTAAATTAGCTTACTGACTAACACAATTCTACAATTTGGGTGTAATAAATAATAAGTTGTAACATAAATGTATTGTCCTATAACTAGCTTATAATCTGTAAATAAATTTTACTAAAGAGTAGAAAAAGGCACTGATTAACATAATATACATACAGATATGTTTTCACATGATAAAATTTGATAGGATTTATTTAAAAGTAAACTTCAATTTTTTCAGGTGACTTAACATACACAGCTAAGAACCCCTCAAAGTTAGTGCTAACACCTTTAACAAGGTCAAAGCCATTCACGGGCGAGCAGCTCTTCCAGCAGTTGACAGCGGAGGCAGAGGCTTTAAGAAAGGAAAAGAAGAGAAATGTTTATTCTGGAATACACAAGTAAGAATTATTCTACAATTTTTTTCTCATTGACTACAATATTTTATCAGTAGGCATTGGATGAGAAAATTGCATGTTGTCAGTAATATCTAATACAAATACAAAAAAAATATCAAAATATTTAAAATCATTTATTCATAATATAGATATTAATGATACACTTATAAACATACTTTTTTTAAATCTACTCTGCTACAGGCTTTACAACTGAAAGTAAACTTTGATTTAAATTTTTCAGATACCTCTATCTATTAGAAGGCAAACCAAAGTACCCTTGCTTGGAAGATGCCAGTGGAAAAGTCATAAGCTTCCCTCCAATTACCAACTCGGATGACACAAAGGTAAATAACCCTATTTTCAAGGTCTATTAAGTTTTATATAGGTTTTTATTTTAATAGGCACCTATTTGGATATGTTATAATAGTGGTTGCCACTCATAGAGGCTCTTAAGAGGAAGATAGGAACTGTTTTTTGCCAACCAAATTATTTGGAAAACATCAAATAGCATGCATTGTTCGTAGAAAAGACTCTTAAGGTTCTTAAGGCGTAACTACACCACCCGAGGCCCGTGGCAAATTTATTAGTTGGGGCCCTAGTAAAAATCGTCATTTTAGTTAAACATCTAATAATTTTTTTCAAAAGTAAGACTGATTAGCAAAAAAAAAATCATGGACTTTTGGGCTGTGGGCCCCTTCGGATTGGGAGCTCCTTGGGAACGGGGGCCCTTGAGACCCGGGGGGCCTTTGAAACCGGAGGGCCCTTGGGACCGAGGGCCCGTGGCACTGTGCCACTGCTGCCAACCTATAGTTACGCCACTGCATAGACTATAATTACATCTCAAGTATTATCTTAAATGCAATACCAAATGTCTGTCCTGCAGATGTCCAGTGAAAGCAAGTCAATGCTAGTGGAAGTAACGTCTCACTCCTCCCTGGGAGCATGCAAGCTGGTGATGGACAAGTTACTCCAAGAGTGTTTGATGCTCGGCATTGGAGACGATCCTGAATGCACTGACTTCCATACACTCACTGTTCAACAGGTACTTACACTTTTTATTCGTAGTTGGCTGAGTAGCTGATGCATCTTGGATACTATTGGCCATCACATAAAGTTACATTTTAATTTAACATAAAGTTAAATTGAAAGTAAATTTATTATTAATTCCTTTCCTTCTAGGAATTATCAGCTCACTGTAAAAAGTCAAAACCTTGTCAATTTAAAATTACATTTCATCATAAAGTAAAATCATATCATAATATCTTATAAAATCAAATTATTTCAAATTCAAATGAACCTTGAACTTATTTGGAAAATTACGTTTTTTCCAAGGTTTTTCCAAGTATAAGTTTAGTTATACTACAAGACAAATAAGGATAATACTAATCTACAACTATTCTAATCTACGCTTTTAGCATCTGACAACCATTCTATCATAATATTATGTTGTTACAGGTAAAAATAGTGGATACAGAGGGGAATCTAAAAAGCGTTTACCCGTCCCGAACGGATTGTGCGTTCGAAAGTGCGAATGTTAAAGTGTACAGGCTGCCTAAGAAATAAATCATGTGTGCTTACTATTTTTTTATTTATTTCATAAGCTATTAATTACCACAGAAAAGTTAACAAATAGTCGCGTTAGCATGAGTACTTATTTTCATAGCCTTTCTATAGAGTAAAAATTGCTTGGTGTGATTACATAGTATAACAATATATTGCCTAATGTTGCCAGCTTACTTTTGTATAAATAAGATAACTTTTGTTTGTTAATTGTTCTGTGGTGTTAGGAGTAACTTCCGTAAGACGGCAGTCTCTTTGTGTATTTAGATGAGAAGTACTTCTCGCCCATATTGGTTAAATTCTCGGTTTTTTATTTTTTTAATAAAAGTAACTCTGTTGTCTGGATCGCATTATAAATCTCTCTTCACTGTGATACCAAAGACACGAGAAATACATTTCTATCTAATTGAACTTTCCCTAGTGTCTAATGAATGCGATCTAAAATTATCTCAAATGGCAAGGTGTTGAAGCACACTTACTGAATATTTTTGACAGTTACATTTTAAATAAAGATTTTTTGTTTTTCTTTTATTTTCATTTTACGTGTTTTTCATTAAATAACTTAAGTTTTTTTTTAATATGTTCTGTATTTGTTTTAGAAGCATGTTTTTTATCTTAATTATTTTTTCGAGAAATTTTCTTTTTTTTTTCTTATTATACAAGCTGTCACGTCACGATTTAAGTTACTTATTTTTTTTACAGACAGACGAAAAGTGCCCCGTTATAGTTACTTATTTTTCTAATGTTGAATGTACAATAAATTTTGATTTCCTTAGATTTTATTATTATAATAAAGGCGTACTCATATAACTAATGTGATAAGTAGGAATTTCATCAAGTACCTAAACATTTTGTGACATCATTACTTCTTAACTTTACTATAAATACTTTGAGTTACAATCATTTTTAAACGCATCAAAATGGGTTTAAAAAGTGAGGTATAATATACCTATGTAGCCTGTAAATTGAATAACGTTTCACCTACATTTTACAATGTTTGCACATAATAATATATTCTAAATGTTGTGTAATAATAAAAATAATGTTAATGAAGTGATTACAATGTGTAAACATTGTCACTTTAGTCTCTTCTTATAGCGCTACAATTGTTGCTTATTTTTTTGTAAGTTATAATAACGATTCATCTTTCACTTGTGATAGTAACTGCATATGTTATAGTATTTTAAATATTTACCAATATTGTTACTGAATTGTCTGCACGGAAGTTGAGTACAAGATACATTTTTGTTTTCAAATAAAGAAAAACTTAGGAGTTATTTTGAGAATTCATATAAGATTTAATTCTCTCGTTATCAACTAGATAGCGCCACCCGTAACTTGGGAAATCAATAGTTTGAAAAATGGTGACCTATTTTATCCAATTGTATGTCTATTTATACCTATCCTCTATAGCTCAGACAGCTTGACCGATTACTACATATAAGATGTCTATTTTATTATTAATTATTTGTGACTTACACTCAATTTCCGTGTCGAAAAATAACAAAACAAAGAGGTGCGTTTATAATACTGTAATTGTAAAAATAGTGCTTTTATACTACTCACAATTTTGTAAAAATTATGCAAAATAAATATAGGGTGAAACCATTTAATTATGTAGACTGCTTTTTATGCTAATTTGTTTTGCAAATCAAAATTAAGATTTGGTTTAAAAATACAATATTAAATACGAAACTTATTACGACATTTATTATAATCAGTATTTTCTTCAAAAATAAAATGCAAAATTTAAGTTTTACCATTGCTTAATATTTTACCATATTGTTATCAAAAGTTTAAAGGAAACAAAAATAATAACAAATTATATCTTTTGAAAATATCAACATAAATAATATTGTGACTTTATGGTATGATTTTAAATATAAATCGACGTTCAAGGACGTTTTGATCGACCATAAAAATGTTATTTTTTGCAATCTAATAGTTAATATTTATTGTTTTGAAATATGTATCCGGATACGACTTATCAAAAATATTTGCAATTTTTTTGGTAACTTGCCATGCTTAATAATTACATTAAATATACATAAATACGTATATCATGTTATTTTCAAACTTTGCCATCAATACAGTACCTAAATGCATTGTTAAAAAGATTTACTGTTTCCAAAAATAAAGTTTTTTATACGAGTGTTTGTTTTTTATTGACCGTGGACAAGAAATAATAAACAAGGAATCAATTTGTCAGTATTATTTGGTAAGTTAGAAAGTATGAGAGCAATTTGGGGCAGCGACGAGTCCGTGTTTCCTATTTGAAATCATTGTGCAGGCGCATTCGCAGCAAACTTAAAATGGTTGCATTGAGTGTGCATTAAGTTAACACTAGCACCTTATAAACTTAATGGCCTGATTAAATTTAAAGGCACAATGAAACCTATGATAGGATTATTACGGTCATTAAGTTTTTGTCGGCCTTTATAAGTTTTTTTTTTGAGCTGTCGTCAACGCGCCTTTTTCATACGTTATTTCTATGATTCACAGCGCGTTTTGCCATAATGATACCTAGTCTTTATAAAGCGACACCAACGCAGGTGGAAGTTGGAACACGCGTTTGTATCGATTTAAACGCGCGTCGTCAGCGAGTTGAACAAACGTGTGTAACTAAAGGCTCCTAAAACCTATGGTCGACATCGAGACTATTTTAATAAAAACAAAAATAGAGTTTTTTACGGTTAAAACAGTTGAAACTCGATGTACTTGTTTAGAAATTGTACAGTCGCGTCCAATTCGGACGTTAAATTAGTAAAACCATGACGGATCCCTACCTATACCCACCTGTTCTTACTCAGACACACCTATAATGTGTGCTCATATGTTGTTGAGAGGTCCATAAAACGGCCTAGTATTATGACTACCTAATATTATTGACCAATGAATAGTGGAAAATTTTTAACGTGTCCGTTGTATGAATTCATTCAGTTATGGAATGTTTTCGTAATTTTAAGGTATTTCTAGACTATTTTCTAAACTATTATGACAAGTGAATTCACTATTTGTAGCAAGGTATCCGTGATGCCTGTTTTATAAATTACATGGCTTACATACCTACTGTGATCTCAAAAAAAAATCGCAAAATCGAGTTACGTTAGTTTTTATACTTTTCATATAAAAAGCCCTCGAAGGATTTGTCGCCAAATCAAGTATCAGAAGATTTTATGCTCCCAGGCCCTGGCAATAATCTAACTATAATAATAATAACCGGGATCGATGGCCTAACGTGTCCTCCGAAGAGTCCGAAGCACTCTTGCTTTGCTTTTAGTAGTTTTAGTGGTTCATCCTCTTTCCTACTACACCCGAAGTTGCTTAACTTCATCACTGGATCGACGCAAACTGCCGGGTTATTAGTCCTTTAAGACAACCTGTGTAATACAAGCATTTCTAGGACACTTCACTTACCTAACTATGACGCTTAATAATACCTAGATAAATTTCAACAGCGTAGTAATTAGACAAGTATAGCAATGCCAAATATTACGATTAAAATAAAATTATACATCATGAGGATTAGAATTTGGAATACTGACCTAAATTATGCCATCCTTCGCAACTTACGTAGGTACACGAATTAGTTACATTGACCACCTCCATAGAACATGGAGATGACACTTGCGCCACGCTCATATATTTCGCAACCCCGATCTAGCTAGTGGGGTTCTGAAAAGGCAAAAGAACTTCGGTGCTGCTTACCACACGCCGTCACGGTGACTTATCTGCAATCAGGTAAGTACCTACCACCAAGGTCGCATGCACTTGCAACAGTTTGGTCGGAGCAACATTCAGACGAGAGCACGCAGAAGGTGCTCAGTTTCTGGTGGTCACTGATACGGTACAGCTGAAAATGGACGGTTTTCTAAATAAATTTTTAATACCGATTTAATGTATTTCAAATCACGTAATTTATACACGAGTTTTTGACAATAGTTCGTAATTGAATTAAAATAATTTTTAAATTAATTAATTATTGGCACTCCTGTGATAATTTAAATATTTACGTATTATTGAATCAGTAAGTATTATTTTTCAAAAATGTTTAAAATTATAAGCAATTGTTTAAAAGTTACGTAAGGTAACTTCTGACGTTATTTGAATAGTGGTCGAAAATTTTAAATATTATTCCAAATTAGAATTTTAGAATTTTTACTTTTTTTTCATCAAATCAAAAATGCGCGAGAACGAACTTACGGTTTTTAAAAAAAAGTTTCGTAACACCAAAACTATATTACGATATGTACCTACCTACAATGAATCATACTATGACCAAATTAAAATTCATGGATTATTTTTTCCAGACACCATGGACTGTAAAGACGCTCGAAACATCGAATTGCCTGACCGAGTCGCAGAGACCTTCGCTGGGCAGACTGTGTTCATCACCGGTGGCACTGGATTCTTGGGGAAAGTCCTCGTAGAAAAACTTTTAAGGTAAGTACCTAAAAACACTGGAGAGAACAAAATAGCGAATAGGCTCACGTAAGTTCGTGCGCTTTAGACCATCTAAGACTTCATCGCCTGCCACTTTTCATCACCACTTCCAATCAGGTAGGTAGGATCGTAGTCAAGCAGTAGGTAACTTAAGAAATAAAAAACCGTGTAGACAGCTTAGGTAGATAATAATAATGAAGTAAAGTTATAGAGATACAGAAATTTTTGATATTAGGCTAGGTCTTTGATATTAGGTAGACCTATACCTAAGCCCGTCAATACACGGTAACTGTTTAAGTGTTTATAAATCATATTATTCAGAAATAGCAGAATATAACTGGGAAAATTTAATTTTATCAAATCCACAATAACTTCTTATTTATTATTCTGTATTCTTACAAGTTAAATTTTGTTTGAAATATGTGTTGCAAATTCCATACTTTTTATAAATAAAACAAAAATCACACTACCATGCAAGTGATAAACGGACACATCACACACACACAATTAGTTGACATGCCTCGTTGTCAGACAATTGAAGTTAACATTGACATTTGCTAGCCAGGAATATCATACGAATTAATGCAAATCTGACATAACTATAATCTGACATAATGAGTTATTTTCGAAATTCGACCGCCCGGCGCCAAATAGATCCTCTCTTAGATAAATATCCGCCTCCACTTTTAAACATTACATTACATACCTAGGTACTTACAATATTTATATCACTTTAGATATTTAGGTCATAGAACAATTAAATAAAATAGATATAAAACGAAAAAGGAACTATTTTTTACGAGCACAACATATAGCGTAATCTTAGTAATTCCATTATAATAGGTACTTCCTGGGAACTGATTTAAAATGTAAAAGTTTGCAAAAATGTTTGGATGTTTGTAACCGTCGTACGGATTAACATAAATTGTAGCATACATAAATCACGTTCAAGAACAGAAAATAAACCGATTGAACTACAAATGATAGAACGTTACTCGACTAAATAAATAGTCAACGGTCATCTCACGGATTCGAATTATGCTAAACAAATAAATGAAGCATCGTGTGTCATATATCATACGATAATCTTAGAAATAGATTTCAATCAGATGAGTCAAACATCTATTGCAAAACCACTTTTCCACTGGCTAAGCCGAGGGCGTCGTCTAGTTTCGTATGTAATTCCAGTAGTAAACATCCGTTATAATAGGAATCATAATATAGAATGTATGTAGACACTTTTATTTCGCAAATGAGTTCAAGTTATTAAAAATAGACAATTAATTCCAAATTTGCTTTCATATTCGAACCTGCTACATTCGTATTGCATGTTAAGCAACATAATTGCTTTTAGCAATTGCATAGAGTGTGAATGTTATGAAATTAAACCATAATCTTCTAGTTTGAGATATTTCAGTTAACTGCATTACATAGTTATAATTATAGTCTGTATAGTATAGACATACATCACATACATACATAGTACATACATGTATACCTACATCATTCATGTTTAAATAGGTACAAGGCTTGTCTATTGAAAGTAGGTACCTAATGGTTTACTCTGTTAAAAAAAAATTATTCAAAGTAGTATTTTTTTCTGGAACTGGAAACTTAGATTATTTAGTGGTTTTGTATTTAGTGTGTGTCATAATCAATATTCTAGATTGAATTTAGATTACAATGTAACAACAATAAAGAATCGACCCGAAATTTAGAAAAATACACGAAAGTTTCAAAATTTAAATCATAAGTAATAATTTATAAATTTATTTTAATTTGAATCATTACGTTTCACAAATAGAGATACTTATGTAAATGTTTGTTTAGTATTTTACTAGCTATGTAAACAGTGAACTCATTTATTGTATGCAATATAATATTTCACATGTACATAATTAAAGAGTCGTTATGTCTCAATTCTAAATCACAAGTAAGACGTGTGTACCGAAATACCTGCTAATGGTCTGTCGAAACGGCCAGTATCTATTATCTATCTCTTACCTTGGCGGCTTCTAAACGTTGACTTTTTTACTGCAATCGTGAGGTTAATGAAACTTTGTTTTTGTTTTTGTCAAGTTGAGTAACAGCTTTTTAGTACGGTGACCACGTGTACGCCTTTCTTTGGGACATTCCTAAAAAATTAGCTTCATAAAAAAAGTAAAAAAAAATAAAAAAGTAAAAGTTAAAAAGTACGTTTATATGATGTTTGAAAAAACTGGTTTTTATTACACATAATTTATACGATATACCTACGATTAATATTCGAAGAAGTTTTTGCAACCATATTCATTATTGCACATCACATAAGACCCGCTTGGGCAATTTGCCTAAAAGCCATTCTAGTTGACTTTGACATGTTATTTTATTATATTTAAGTATTTATTACATTAATTAATTGGCAGGTGATCTTACATGCTGACACTAAGAAATATCCTACAATAATTTTGATATGAGCCTCAGTTATCCACTTATATGAAAATAAAATTCAAAATTCTTTATTTATGTAGGTGCCTGTCACTTACTTAGTTATAATACCTATAATTTATTAATTGAAGGAATTTATACCTATATTAAAATAATTCAATCAACCATAGTAGATTATGAACTTGATTTTTTACGTTATTGAATTAAGTAGGTACTTACATTCTTACTGGTAACAAATATTTTACTCAAAGTCTAATCTAAATAATAATTTAATTCTATTATAATCATGTCCTGTATAAAATTAAAAATGCCTGGTTACCTACAGCCTGCAATAACCAGTTTGCGAATGTTTTTGATCGGAAGTTTTTTAAAGTTACGTCAATGATGTCAAATAGACCAACCTCTATTAATAGAAGTGGAAAAATTTGTGTTTGTATGTCGTAATTTTCGAATCTACTCATCTGATTTCAAAAATTCTTTCACCGGAAGAATTAATATTACAATGCTACGCTGTATAGTGGCAGGCAATAGGCAAATAATGCAATTTAAAAAAAACATATTTTGATCCTTATCGCATCCGTGCGATGCAAGGATGCATAATTCCAAACCTTCTTAGGGCCTTTGCACGCGACGAGCGTTTGTAGTTATGTATGTTTGTATGTGTGACATTTCCTATAATTACCGTCTTAAAACATGCCGAGCATGCCCCAAATTTGTATCATCAGCGCGTAAAAAAGGACGTATTTCTATGGAACAGAACAGACACTAATTTCCAAACTCTGTATACCTCCGACTAACGCAGGCTGACAATGAATAATTAATACTTACTTACATTATAATGAATACTTACTTACTCTGAGAAGAGAGCGCTCTTTCGTTCAACGACCATACAAAACTTGTTGCGAGTGAGCGCCACTCCATTTTACAATGTTTTGATATGAATAAAAGCTTCTAAGACAATGTATTTTGTCGTCAAGTCATTTTAATGTGTATAAAGAAAGAATCTAATATCATCAAAACAGAAATTAAGTAGGTTTCTTTTTTTTCCAGAAAATGTCCGGAAATTCGTGAAATTCTCCTTCTGGTCCGAGAAAAGAAGGGTCAATCTCCGCGGGATAGACTGAAAATCATATTCAGTAATCCAGTAAGAAGTTAACCATTTTTCTATGTAAAACAACAACTAATAAACAAACACCGCTACTAAAACCGGAGAAAGCGGCACTTCAATCGAAATGTCAAAATTAGATCAACGTATCTGACTTTAACCTCAACCTATTAACCCAACCTAACGTCAACACGTTTTACGTTAACCCCAATGGAGAATGTTACTAAGTATGCCAAATGGCTTGAAAGTTTGCTACAATAAAGCTTACATGTATACAAATACACTAGTTTTTGTTTTATTGAAAAATACCTAGTAGTTTTTATTTTATAGGCATTTGAACTTCCGAAAAATTTCGAGTTCCGCTAACATTCGCTCGACGGCGAGTGACGTCATTTTACACTGCTGCGGTTCGCTCCC
>LGAG01000056.1:246582-261272 GCA_001278395.1 Lerema accius | reverse complement strand
AACAGGTCAAATCAGACCCTATCATCTAAAATTTAAAATTGTCAGTCTGTTTCGCAAAGCTCTTTTCAAGATGCTATAACTACACAATAAATTAAAAAATCCAAAATTTCACATCTTTAACTGATACATGACTGAAACTTATTTTTCACTGAGTGCAGACCATTATGATAGCATCAAAAACATCAGCAGTTATACATACTACTGTAATATGATCCATCCTTACCTACCAACGCAGCGGCCCTAGTAGTTGGTATACCAAGATGATAACAGGCCTCAGAGGCTACCATCTCACGGATGGAGGAGCGGAGGACTGCTCTACCATCACCAAAGCGGGAGTATGGAGTCTCCCCTGATCCCTTGAGCTGCGGCTGCCATGACTCACCTTTACTGAAATTTACAACAGGTTAAGATAACAATTACTGGCACAATTAATGCTTTAAAATTACTAACAAAATACCTATTTGCAGTACAGCAACAATGTGACCAATGCTAAATAAAACATACATAATATTGAAATACATAATATAGATCCCACAACTAAGATACTATGTGGTTAGTGACAAGGTATACATGAAGACATTGAATTGCTAACTTACCTATTTATATACTCCCCCAATATGTGTGCCCTGCCATCCCCTAATTGGTCTGCCCAAAATCCAAATTGGTGCCCACCATATCTGTAAAGATTTACTATGTGTGAACAGACTACAAATGTTAGTGTTATAAAATAGTTAAAATCTTTAATATCTTCAATTAATCATGTCTTTATAATTAAGACAAAAAAGAGAATACATACTACAAGGAGATACAGGTACTTCAAACTGTATTTTTATTCAAAAAAACGTAATCACCTATGAGAAACAGTCAAACCACCCTCCGGTAGGTATGCTCCGGCAATAAACTGGATGAACTCTTCAGTTTCGGCAACTTTAGGGTCCAGGTCCAAGATATCGGTCATAGCATCCTCTGATGCACATACCAGGCGCAGCTTGCCGCTGATTGGTTCTGTGGGTACCTAAAATATATACATAAAAGGCATTTAAGATAAAAAGTTAGGTGCATTTTATGTTTTAAAATGCTCAATAATTCATGTTTTGTCAACACAATTTCTGACCTCTGAAAATACAGCATTCTTCACCGCTACCGGCTGATTATATTCCGGATTGCGATCGATAGGTAGCTGAGCATAATTTGGAGGATGATGAAACTTCCACTCCTTTAAATCACTCATTAATTTGTTGTTAGACATCGCTACTTTTCGAACGTGTAAAAGAGCGGGAAACACACAAAAGGAACGTCTCATGGACAAAACTGGTTATTATATTATGAATTTATGACAATTAGAATATTAATTTAAGCATGACTCTACATTTTTTTTCTTATCTCAGATATTATTTTGTATAAATTACGATTTACTTTACTACTCTTATTTGTTTACACTACAGCTGACAATGACAATGACATGACATTGACATTAGATTGACAACTACTTAATCTATAACCTGTAGAAACTCTGTGGCATTGATTCAAATAAATCAAACTGCCACCGACCTGTAATGGAGACTTTGATAGGGTGCAGACGGAAACGTGTCGCCTCGCCTCGTCAGCGCCGCAACCTTTTTTAGAGACTAGGAAGTAATTTAGCGATGATGTCAAACTAAAGCAAAGCCAATTTGTTTCAGGCTTGATAAGGCTGTGATTACCGTAAAGTATCATTTCCTTTTATAATTCACTTATGGATACGGAATCCAGTTAGTACTAACGTCATCGAATCGCATCGGGTCCTAGATGAGAAGCAAGGAACTTTATAATAGAAACAACAAATTTTTAAAAGAATATAAGTAATATAAAGTATAACAAGAAAATAAAAAATCGTTTCTTGTTTAACTAGAGCAACTAATTTTTAATTCGTAAGCCCATTGCGGTGGTTGTGATGAGAAACCACGTCTCTCCGCTTCAGGTTGAACATCGAATGGATGGCGCATTACTTCCAATAAGAAGTGAACCTATGAACAAAGAAATATTTAAAAGTTACCTAAACATTAAACTGCTTCTTTTAGTAGTGTGTAGTTTTAATTAATTCTAATTTAACTCGGATACTACGAGTACCTTTTCGAAATCATCCCGCTCAGCGTCCAAAATTGCTTCATGTAGTAGCCAATTTCGCGGCACGTAAGCTGGGTTTACACTGAGCATACGCCGTCGCCTTTCATCTTCAAACACGCCTACTGAACTCGCATCAACTGAATAAAAAGTAAAGAATAAACAAATATTTATTATACGTAATAATATAATTTAACAGTAGGTATGCCTCGCACTGAGTAGGTAACAATTATTACAATACCTACCTGAAAAGAGGTGACGAACTTATGTAACCGTCCTTGAGACATACAACGGCTACATACCTATAGTTATTTTCTGAATGTTATACCTGCTTCCTTATCCAATCTCTCACGATATTGATCAAGCCAGCAGCCCCAGGATGAGTGAGACGCCAAACGCTTGAGCGACCATTTCTCTGCTAACTTCAACTCACTTACCATTTCGCTTGGTTCCAGCTAAGGAAGAAGAATATGGATCATCGTTAATGACATACAAAAATTGTTAAGATCTAAAACCTACCTTTTTTCTCGTTGGATGGGTAAACTGATACTGAATTCCCATTTAAATACCAATGGCCAACAATATGACTAACAAAGAGATAAGTCATTATCTATTATTGAACTTATTTTGGCAAATTACTTTATGAAACGAATTTTAATTTTTAATAGGCAATCGTACCTCAGCTAATTGTCTAAACGTAGAAGTAAAATCCGCCCCGGTCTGTTGCATCATGTCCAAGAGTTTTTCCACCAGTTGCTCGTCACCCCAACGCTCTTCTTTCAATCCGATTTTCATAAGGAACACTTCCCTAGGTAGATAATTATATTTATTGATATTTTTCATGCATAATACTACAATCGGATGTCGTTGTCGCTCGATTCACCAAGTTATTTTTTATTTTTAAAATAGTATGAGAATATAAATTTTGTTGGCCATTTTATCGCGACTTACCAATGCATTTATACTTAACTAATATAACATGTGACCTTGTCATAAACAAGGCAACTTACAAGATTTTGTTTTTACAATACGTATCCAGGGTTTTTAGAATATGTGACATGTGGACTTGTTGAGATGCGCTGAGAAGGGGCTTGATGGCATTGGCAAGCTGCCCTATATTCCAGACCACAACCTGTAAGTAAAAAAAAAACCCATTGTATTCACTATCATCCATTAAGTTACACTTTATTCTAAGAACTCTTCGATTTATCTCGATGTATATCGGTTCGTTAGTAATACTTACATCAGGTTGTTTAGCGAGAGCATAACGACCTTCACCGTCTGAACTGTTTGCTACAAACCCTCCATCATACGAGTCAAGAAATCCATACGGACCGTAATCCAGAGTCAGCCCTAGAAGACTCATGTTATCCGTGTTCAGTAATCCATGAGTAAAGCCTACCGCTGTGAAAAATTTTAGATTTTAGTAAACTGCCTTACATTGTCACAGGATTATTATACTCGTGATGCATAAAATAGTATAATCATAAAGGTAAATAGAAAGAGTAAGCTTTTAAGATGGAGTATCTACATGAGCCGTACACGAATAAAATTAAATAAAACGGTTAGGCGATTCTTAAAAAAAGGCTAACATAGCATACCAAATTGACCGATGACCTAGTTACCTCACTGGTATCATAGATATCTTTCAAAGTAACGCTGGTTAGAAAAAATAAGCTGGTACTAACCATGCCATTTGGCTACTAAATCCAAAGTTCTATGTGCAATTTCAGAGAACAATCTAATATATCGATTCTCGTCTGTGAGGTGAATTTCAGGATAATACTCCTGTAAAATGTTTGTTATAACCATTACTGCCGAATATTTACTTTAAAATTATAAAAGTCTTTAATCGTACATAAATAAATATTTTTCTACCCCGTTTAGTTCTACTCCTACCTTGATAACAAAATCAGTCAGCTGCTTAAGTACAGGTATCTCTCCACTCCGCGCCAGTATTTCCAGAGACCCGAACCGGAAGAAGCTTTGCGCCACTCGCAACAACACTGCGGACTTCTCCCGTCGCGGGCTGCCGTTATAGTACACGTCGCGAACTATCAGTTCATCACTAACTGAAGAAGGAACATAGGAGTATTCAATCTTAAAAAGTCTCTGGAAATCTAAAATTACTAGCCAAAGCACTTGTTGAACTAATTTTCCATGCATTTGATGGTCTGATTTAGCAATATAATGTTTATTAAAGACGTTTTGTAAAATGTTTGATAACATCAAGAAAACTATCTTACCTACGATTCCACCCGATCTCGTGGTAGGAATACCCAAGTGGTGGCATGCTTCGCTTCCAATCATTTCCCTAATGCAGGCTCGGAGAACTGCACGCCCGTCATGTATGCGAGAGTACGGCGTCTGGCCGGACCCTTTCAGTTGGATTTGCCATCTTTGCCCTAGCCTGTTTTTAGGAAAGACGTATATAACAATTTTTATGCTCTAGGCTGAAATAGCTCGTATAGCTGAAAACTTAACCATGCAAATATTATTATTTGACATATAATTTTATATTTTGATTGCTACAATACTTAATCTAAAATACTATAAATTAAAATAAAAATTAATGCTCGCTTACAAAAAAAGTAATCAGTTTACAAGCAAACATATTTTCTATTACGAGTACATTAAAGTAGAATACATTTTAATTTAATATTATTAATGTTTACTTATTGACATATTCTCCAATTATATGGGCTCTGCCATCGCCTAACTGACCAACCCATAAACCATACTGATGGCCTCCATATCTGAAATAAGCAATAAAGTAATTCAAGCGGAAAGCAATAAAATCAAAATGTATAAAACCCTTGTCTTTATTCTTTGAAAAAGCGATAAAATATAACTTTCTTTTTGGAATGCGAGAATCATCAGTAAATTATTTCAATATATTTACCTATGTGCCACTGGCAAAGCACCATAAGGCAGTTTTCTTCCTGCAACAAACTCTACAAAATCGGCACATCGTACAATTTCTGGATTCATGTCCAAAATGGTGACCAAAACTTCATCAGCTGTGCAAACTAATCGCACATTCCTCTCCAATGGTCTAGGAGTAGCCTGGTATAATTGAACAAATAATATAGTAATAAAGAATTGTTGTTACGCCGAAGACCTGCATGCTATAAAAGAAAGACGATGAAAGATGACGGAGATGGAATTGTCGTCATCGTCGCCATTTGAAGATGATGAAAATCATCAATATCGGACAGGGCCTTAAAATGCTTAATTAAGTCTTAAGATGCAACTTTTATTATCTTACTTTAAATGATTTAAATGAAATTGGTCATAGTTCATCTTTTAAGAAAATAAAGAAGTTTAACCACACAACGCCAGTAAGTTACAATAATTCAGAAACATTTAAGAAGTCCAGAAATTACCTCTGAATAAACAATATTCTTTATGTTAGACCTAATTTGATCATGATTTTCGTCTATTGGTAATAAAATGTACTTTGGGTACTGACTGAACCTCCACTCCATTAAATTTTTTTTTAGTAAAGCCGATTCGCCTTCCATTTTCATAGCGAAATTAAAATCTGTTGATCAATGTTTTAAAAATTGTATATATTTCAAAATTAATATAAAATTGACTAAACAAAATAATGACAATCAAAGAGGAGGATGAAGGATGAAGGTGACCTTGATGATTTATATTGGAGAGACCTATATAAAGACTTAAAGAACAGACACATAAAGAAGAAGACAATAATAAGTTTATGGCTGTGCATTATAATTCAGTAACAGCCTGAGCAGGCAACGTATGAGTTTAGAGGTATACTGGTGGATGATTCCTGTCGATTTAAAAAAAGCCTACTAAATGTATGATGGTAACAGAGTACACTTGTCTCTAGAAGTTTTCCTAGATATGGGAAAGAAAGACCACAATACCCCGCGAGAGGAGAAGATCCATTTATTACCAGAAAAATTACGTAGACAAAATAAGAGAACATAATAAATTCTCGAAACTATACCTAATATTTTAGATTAGAGGTCGGTAGATAATTATGTTTTGTTATATGGCAATAATTGTAATTTTACCTTTTCAATTTATTGTCATTCGATTCGACTTCTGTCAGTGTCAACGTCTAACTTATAAACATTGAGCTCTGCGTCTGCCTGCTTTGCTTGGCGTTTGCTTGCAATAAAATTCAATAAATGCAAATAGCATAAAACAAGAAAAAATACAAGTGTTTTCTTACTAACTTTTCATTACTTACATTACATAATTTTCCATCGCCAATACCGAGAAATTCTTGATTTAAGAGTACCTTTTTAGGTTATCACAGTTGACAAATTTGTTAAAAATGGTGTACACAGAAGAATATTTAAAAGAAAAGCTATCTAAGGAATTGGAAGCAGTTCATGTAGTACGTATACCAACATCATATTTCTGTTATTGGTGGTTCTTATACTTAAATAAACCAAGTTAACTGGTTTCAACAGCAGTTAAAGAACAGCAAACCTAAAGTGAATTTAAAAAGTAATATATTTCAGTATTTGTGACTTCAATATTTGTAATATAACGGATAGAGCCCCTTCTTACTGTACCATTTAGCACCTTTTTGCCTTATGTATATTATTTCAGTATATAACTATCTTTACCAGCTAATCATTTCCTTATAGGAGGTGGTTGATGAAAGTGACGGTTGTGGAGGTAAATTCTCGGCCGTTATAGTCTCTGACAAGTTCCAAGGAAAGCCATTACTTGCCCGACACAGGTAATAAGTGTATTTAAAATGAAAACTACGATTTAAAGTTGAAGTCTGATTTAGCTGATAACTTTTAAGCAAAGTAGGATACATAAGTGCTGTTAGAAAAAAAAATTGGATGTCACGAAGTCCAGAAACATCATGTTATTATAAAAAAATTGTTTTAAGACATTAATAATTGAGATTTTAGTTTCTAAAGTTTAATAAACAATTTTATATTTCCATTTCCAGGCTAGTCAACTCTGTATTACAAGAGGAGCTGAAGACAATACATGCTTTCCAACAAAAGACCCTCACAGTGGAACAATGGAATGCACAAAAATAGATTTCAATTATACTTAGTTTTGTTAATTTTTTTTATTATAAGTATATTGTATTAAAGACTGGATTTTATTGCTGTGCAACAATTATTAGAAAAATTAAACACTTTTTATCTAATTATAGTTATATAGTTATAATGAAACATCAAGAAATAACTTTAAAATATGTTTATTTGAAAACAAATCAAAAACAGTAGGTTTGATTTTAAAGATTAAGATAGGAAAATGCAGCTATCTGACATCCTTGAGACATTTGATTTAGTTTTTCTACCATGAGGAAGTCATGTATATTATTAATTAATTAATTAGGTCTTATTAAAAATGTTTTAATAAATAACAATATTTTTCCCTAAATATTCAGCAAAAACATGTAGAAAAGACTTACATTTATGCATTTGATTAAAAAATCTGTGTTTAAAATCAATTCACCTGCATTTTATTACAATATACAATTCAATGAAAACTGAATATTCAAAAATACTATAAGAATGTAAAGATTTTTCATAAACCCAATTTATTACTGGCATTATAACTAACACAATAATCAAATGCATCAAGGATGTTCCTAAGTATTCGAGTGTACACAGTAAAGAAAATAGTAATTGTTTTAAGGATACAGTGAGATTTTTTCCACTACATTGAAACCAACCTACTTATAAATAGGAATACAATGTGCAATATTGTCATAATTGGACTACAAGAGTCAATATGAATTGATAAATAGTATCACCACATTTTAAACATACACTATAATTATAATGTAACATTTTTATTATGTTTTGACATCAATGTTTACTGTTTTTTTTTTCCAAGTGTGCTTAGAATTTTGGAGGCAAAATGTCATTGAAACAAAAAGATTAAATGTGGGAGTGATTTTGCATTCCGCATAGAATATTATATCTATTTTTTTGACATACAAATGGAAATCAGATGCTTGTCGCAATACTGAATCACTGTCTTCAAAACGGAACAGATATCAAGGTAGGGGTATTTTTACCCAATTCCGCCAGAAGGAGGGTAATGTTTATCAAGTGTATGTCACATTTCTTTGGCACGCTCTACAGCTCATTCGACTTTATGAATTATAACTCGAGATGTTATTTAATTTATTGTGAGAGTGACATGGGCTAAGAAATGTTTAAATTAATGATAACTATTTAAATCTAAAGACAGTTTTTGTATTGTCGTAACATTGGCCCCAGAACTCAATTTATTATTTTGTTTAATATTTGAAGTTTTGAAATTAGTAACACACTTGGAATATTGTGTATAAGACAAAAGAAAAGTTCTTTTAGTCTTTTAATAAAATATAGTAAAGGATTATCCTACAAACTTCAAAAAAGAAAAATATGGTTATTTAAAATGTGGCATACAATCAAAGTATTTGATCATGAAACCTAATAAATTATTAAATTTTAAATCGAAATTTACTTTTATTTATTCATATGACTAACGAGAAGTTATATGAATTGCATCAAAACTAGAAATCAAATAGTATTATCTGACAAACAATACAAAAATATTGCATAAATAATTGTGATAATTATTATATAGTAGACTATTTAGTTTAAATACATTATCTGTGCTTTACTTTAGACCAGATAAATAAATGGACGTGCTTTGTAATTGGAATACATAAAGTGAATTAGTCAGTTGCAGAATAAAAATAATCGGACTTCATACTTATTCATCAAACAAATACATCAAAATTTAATGCTAAGTGCATAGTTACCTAATATTAAGATTTAGAATATATTTTGGTTACTAATTTAATCGATAATTCAGGTCTAATCTCTCACACAATTCCCTTTCAGACACCATTTTATAAATTAAACTCTAATTAGCTTCTATAAAACACGCGACATTACAAAACGAATGTACATATTAAATATAAAGGAGCACTAGTGTATAAATCATATCAAAAATCATTAAGGGCATCAGACAAGTCTAGTCTAGAAAATCAGGTATTTGGTAATTCAATTTACCACTTAAGATTAGGACATAGTATCAGACATGTATTTCTCTTACCACTAGCGAACGTCATGGAGATGAGGTGACTGCCAAAATAAATGTAAAATAATAAATGAAATTACAAAAATAACGAATAATCACTAAAATAGTAATAATGATTAATTATTAAAATAGTAATTTAAAATAAAACTAGGTAGATTATTAAAACTGATTGCTAAATTTGCTACAGACCTGTCGCCTGCTATACAAATAAACTAAAAAAAAATAGATATCAAATATGGCGCGGATTTTCGCGCGCTTTTTAACGATTTCAAATATGGCGACACCTCAGTACCAGTACGATGAAAATGACCATGCATTATGATATGTAAGTGCGTTCAATTTTAAAGTGAAAAACTATTACTAACTAATATTTTATATTACGTGAGATGATTATAAAATGCGAAATAAATGCACTATCGAAAGACACCGATTGCACTACAGGTACGAGTAACGTTCACATGTAAATTTTATCTAAAATCTTAACATTTCTAGGGTCTACGTTTAAAAACATAAATTAGCACATGTTTAGCGTTTTAGTTCCTGCATTACAACATGTAGAATATATTGGTACAGGGGACTTATTATTTCACTTAAATTAAAATAATTAAAAATTAATCATTAGGACATAATTTGTCAAATCGGTCCGAATGTTGCCACATTTAAAAAAAAATAGATAAAGTTTCACAACACAAGACATTTTACTGACTATTTAAGTATCTATTGTATATTGGAATCTAAATTAATGTGGCAAAATAATCATACAGTTATAAAGTCCCCCAACAACCACACAATCATACACATTGCAATGCTAAGGAACCCTACCATTTGCCAGCCAATCCAATCGACGCCACTACCCCGTTAAGTAAATATTATTTGATTTAGCACACGTTTGTAAATTCGATCCAGATCCATCATCTTACAAATTGACTGCATCACTTATTTACTGTGACAAGATATTAACATGCATTTAATTTTGGAATTGGAAATAACCAAAAAAAGAATTTCAATTTTAAAATATTGGGAGGTAAAAAATTATCGAAAATCTCAAGCTTCAACCATTCTTTTGCTCGCTACAGATACACTGAAGTCGACATGTTATTGCTCATCTAGCTAAGTGACTAAAAAGGAAAGAGTATCGTAAAATTTTATCGACTAGTCCGATTCTGATTATATATCTAGTTTCTCTCTAATATTCTCTACACACGATATTTTGTTTCTCGTGTAGATGTATCGAGTCTTGAATCGTGTGCAAAGCAAACAACTTACGCTAAACACTTTCAATTCGATTCTCACAACTAATATTGAGATCATTATCTTCTAATAACTCTTGAACACGATGGATATACATAACAAAATTACTTTTACTATTAAGTATGTAATGCATGATTTTGTTTTCACTATTCAGTATTGAGTAACATAGTTTATATCGTTAACGAATGCTATGAACCATCGTGTGCGAGAGTTGTATTACTTTTCTAATATTTTAAGTTAGTGTGCGGATTATTTTTAATTGTTACCTATGAATCTATTACATATTGGCACGTGCTTGATACATTTTACTATAATTGAGTAATTATAACAACACTAGGTAATATTGAGCATTTGAATATTAAATATTGCATACATTTCAATTTAAAGTCATCAAATACTATGTAACGTTACTACAAAGGTACTAACTATAATGTAAGTACATTATTCTTTCAATTTCAATTGTTTTAGGTCGATTTCCCGTTGAACAATTGTCATAAATTGGTAATGACTGAACTTAGTACGAAATTCATAATACCTTTCCGATTTTGCATACAAATCAGAACCATTTTTTTTTAATGACGGAGAATGGATAACAAACAACTTAAGGCCATCTTAATCGTTGACACAACTTTACCAAACCTTGGTAAATTAGATAATAGTTTATCTAAAACATCAATTAAAACTCTCGTACGAACGTACAAAATTAAATCTAACGACAAACGCACACAGCATTTAATGCTTTGGCACAAACGACAATAAATTTAGGTTGGGCTTTAAGACAAACCTTACGAACAATAATATACTTCCGGTCAAAAGAATCGAGCCATACTTCTATGACAATTACACTAACATTATTTTCCTACTTCATATCCATGGGACTACTTACGGAACCACTTTTTATTTTTATGTTTTAATACTGAAATAGAAAAAAATTGTTAGCCTAAAAATCACAAAGAAAAATTAGAAAATTTGCCTGGTGAATCGATTCTGGTGTCCGGAAGTGTATTTCTAACTGGGGCACTGGGTGGTTGACTATGTGTTTGGTGAACTAGCGCGGGGGCGAGGCGGCGGCGATGCGTTGCCGAAGTCGAGCAAATTTTCCATGCACCAGCCGCAACTGCGAGCGCAGTCGAGAAGACAGCTCTCGTTGCAGTGTCTGCACTTCCATCAGCTCTCGACGTAATTGCTGGTAATCTGAACGCACCTGTATATTACAAATAGTTGCGTTACTACTAATAAAGCCTCAGCTTGAAGTACTATATATTTCCTTAAGGCGGAAACAGACTTTGCGAGGCAAACGCCACGAACGGCGCACAGCGCATGCTTCGCGAGGTGTGTACCTTTATATTCGTGGCGAGGCATGTGCTACGCACGTGCGAGGGCGAACCAACGCATGTCGGCAAATGCTTCAAGATCAAAGTGCCTCAGTGCGAACATTAATTAGTTGTGGACGTCGTCGCGCATGCACGTTCGAAATGTGCGCCGCGTACGATATCCACGCACGCCTCAACTGAGAAAATCCATCCAAACGCAACGCACTAGTCGCTATGAGCCGGGCGAGCCGGCCGACAAATACGCGGCATTTACTTCGCACGCGATGGCGCGACCCGAGCATAATGTTGGTTTAATATTTCACAACGCATGGCTCGGGCCGAGGCGTGCGTTGTGCGCCGTTCGTGGCATTTGCCTCGCAAAGTCTGTTTCCGCCTTTAGGTAGCACCTTAATAGAAGATTGATAAATAAACCTATTTATTCTGATAATCAAGTTGAACCCAAAAGTAAATGAATTTGTATTTTAATATCAAAAACCGGGTTCTTGAATAAGCTTTAATTCAGTAAAAGATTTTGGGTTTCGGTTTTTGTCAAACTTATAACAAATATTATAACAGATATTGATTTAAAGACAATTTGCGGTACCTACACATATTTAGTAAAGCGTACTTATTTAGAGAACTTGTTAAGGCATAGTACAAACGGACGATTTAACAATTGACCTTAATATGTAACATATACTCGTACTATTATTATGTAGCACTTTAATTGAAGTTTAAACATCAAAACTTTTAAACGTCAGTTAGTACTACAACTTCAAAGGTCAAATTCAAGTGATTTCCAGTTGACTTGTAACAAAATGGAATAAATGAACGATAGTAGTGGTACCATTTGAAGTATCTTGTAATGAATGTGAAGACGAGAAAAGAATAACTTTAAATAGGAGGAGAAATTAAGCATAATTATTACATGTAATGTGGGATACTGGCTTTTTTTATTAGATATAATGGTTAATAATTAGATTTGTTTTAACAGGGCAAGATGTTAGTCCAAAGTTGACTACATCAGGCCAAAATACCGTAACTCTAACATGGAGTATTACCAGCAATTTATTTTCTTATTTGTTAAGCAAAAATGTAGTTAACCACATATTTTTTCTTATAATAATGAATTCTTAAAGCCAGTAGCACACACTGTATGTGACACAATCTCCTACTAAATATTCGAAATGTACACCAAATACCTTCGACCTGTTTGATACAATATGAATATTGAATATTGTGGAATACTCCTGCAACAAATATACATATACCAAGCCCTACTATAAAGCATTGTACACATCGGGCCCTGTTCTTTAGGCTTTAGAATAGACATGGCTTAAATTTGTACCACATTTAAGCCTTTCTCAACTATCAAGCATGATGGCTGCAGCTTACAATTTTTTACATCCATAAAACTTTTTTTTACATATTAATTTACATGTAAACTATTTTTTACTCCAATGCAAAGAAAAATCTGTATATTGTTAAAAAATCGCAAGCTGTGAGCAACATGACATTGTACACAAATTTTTTTCTGACCTTTCATCAACACTAATACCAAGGGGCTGAAAAACAAACATTTCATATCTTTTAGAACAAATACCAGCATAGTAATTTTATCTACACATCCAAAAATTTTTTTACTTAATCTACATACACCTACGTAACATCTGAA
Source organism: Lerema accius (assembly GCA_001278395.1). Classification (NCBI taxonomy): domain Eukaryota; kingdom Metazoa; phylum Arthropoda; class Insecta; order Lepidoptera; family Hesperiidae; genus Lerema; species Lerema accius. Next base: position 247,880 of record LGAG01000056.1, on the reverse strand, counting down.
CTTACATAAAATATATTTACAAGAAGAGAGATTTACAAGTTTAGGTTGGACAATTGAGTTTTGTAATTCACTAATGCATGTTAAGTGGCATGAAAAAAATGCAATTTTATTCTATATCTAAAGTTTTATTTACTCTTTTATCTATTTAAGAATAAGATGTCATCTCATTAGAGTGTGTGAAGCGTACTTAATTAACTGTATGAAGTCATCCTTGTTTAGGACATAGTTTTATCTTGAATCATCATGATTCCTAGAAAATGCCTGTTTAGGTTAGTTACAATGAAAATATACAATGTTGTATGTGTATTTATTGTGATTAAGTTAATTGTATGTTTGAGTACATATTTTCCACTTTACATGTGTGTAACAGAACAGATTAAAGTTGGTTTAATATTAAAGTTGAAAAGATAATTTATATCTTTGAATGAGACATAAGAAATGTATTCTTAAGGTACATCTTATAGTTCCAATCTAATAAATGAAATAATATAGACAGAGTAAACCTTTCAATGATTGTTTGATTTAATTAGAACAAATAATTAGATATGTATATCTATTGCTACATAAATTTTATTACCTCCGAGACTGACTTGAGCAAGTTCATAACACAAACATCTTGATTGTCTGTTGGTTCGACCAAACTCTTTTCCACATTGTCCATCTTCCACTCCATAAGATCTAACTGCTCATCTGTTCTCTTCACCTGTAATCATAAATTACTGTTCTAATGACAAACACTATACCTCGTTTTTTTCGTCGTGATATAAAAGGTAAACATTCTTTTCACAACTTTTATTAATTTAATTAATTTAAAAAAATATTTAGAAGTATACAGAAATTTGTTTTAACATTAAATTATTGTTTATTCTTTAGTTTTTGTTAATTTGTGTCTGTCTTATTTTTAAATCGATAATTACAACAAAAAGACAGTGTAAGATTGTTTACCTTTTATATCACAACGAAAAAAACGAGGTATACATAATGACATTCCATAGTATATTTAGTAAATCATATTGAATCATACCAATGTCAATATCACTGACCTTTAGATGTAAATATTAAATATGATAACAAATACTGAATCAGAAAGTAATCAAGAACTTGGTATTCAAAATCTATGAATACATTTCAGCTAATTAATTAAATTGAAACGCAAAATGTTAAGTATTTTAAAGTTCTTATGTACTATAAATTACCTCACTTACTGTTATAATAAGCTATCGACAGAATTCTAAAAATATTCGTAGTAAGTATACGTTTGACCTTTTGTAAACAACACATTTTTCAATTGCAACCTC
>LGAG01000056.1:190144-206142 GCA_001278395.1 Lerema accius | reverse complement strand
AATTTACCTAAATACAATACCAAATTTTAATTCCAATACACTATTTTTTCCGAAACAAAATCATGACACATCAGATATTTACCTTTCAGCTTATATTAATTTGCGTACAATGTAAGTAGAGCAATAGTCCTTAAAACATAGTCCAACGTCATATTTGTCTTTTTTTGTTTTTTGAAAATTTATTTCATTAAAACTGAAATTTTGTGGTAGTGTTAGCGTCACTGATATCCATGGGCAACGATTACCTCGACTAAATACCCGACGACACGACCCATATGACGCAATGATTACGATGCCAGACCGCTATTCTATGGGTCCTGGGTTAGCTTCCCAGCGAGGCAGTAATTTTAATGTGTTCTGGGTCAAGAATGAGTGTGTGTGTGTGTGAGTGAGTGGGTGTGGTCGTGTATTTCTGTATTGCCTGCGACATGCTGAGTGTATAGCTTTTATTTGATTTAGAAAATTGGCGTCGCCGCATACCACATTATAACCTCCTCAACATGGGTATCAAATGAAAGGGCTTCACTGGTATAATAAACCGTGAAAAATTATAAAGTTTACGTAACTACTTTTTTAACATTTTTTTTTTTTTAATTTATTATAGGACTTTGAAAAACTTTATTTTTAAGCATTAATTGTATTTCTTTTACGGCAAAGTCATGGAGCTTTATCAGATAAAATTCTATCGACAGCCATCGAATATCAAGTGTGCCGTAACTTAAAATGTCGGTGATGGAACTAGTTTAAAAATATAGTAATTAGCTACATACCTGGAGGACCAGGAGCGCCAACAGAAGAGCCGAATGCCACAACATCCTGGAGGCCACTGAGGTCCCCCGCTAGTGCGTGACAATACCCACTATTACTATCTCCCTATCTTTCACCAAATCAAATAATTAGTAGGTAATTAGGTGATAATATACGAAGAAAATTGATAAATCTGAGATTTAATTTTATCATTGTACGTAATATTAAATAGGATCTAAGTATAGGTAAATTCCATTTGTTTTTTAATTGATTGCAGTGAAGCAGATAAGCCCTTGGCATTTGAAAATTATTATGTTCCTTACAATAATTCTCTCATTATTAAGATAATAGTGGGGGAGCCAAAGAAGGGATTTCGGGATTTACTCCATGGCGGCAGATTAATATACAGGAGGATACTTTATATCCGGTTAAGTAATTCCACCTAATATCAGCTCCACATGTATAATATCCCTATAGTCGAACGTCCAGGATAAATTAACAAAATATTAAAAAAAAAAAATTGATCATTCAAAATTCTTGAGCTCGTCGGATTTTTGGTGGACGTACTTAACCGGGTATAGGTAACCCCCTGTATACTAATCTGATAAATGAGTAACCCCCTGTATAATAATCTAAGAAAATGCATTTCAGGTAAAAAAATACCTAATCAGTATTCTATAGGATCTCTACCATCAAATCTTTCATTATAATCGGAGGTTAATTAAGGTCAGAAAAATAAGACGACAGTTAAATTTTTCCACATTTATAAAACATCCAGTGCAACAAGTTTACTAGTCAATCATAAATTAAAATAGTAACATTTATATCACATCTAAACCTTATGCCAAGCCAAAGCGTACATCACTAGCCCGACGACGAAATTAAAAAGTTCTCTAAGAGCTCTTACTCACTGTCCGCACAAACAGATATCGTAAAGGTACGTTCACACATTTTTATAAGATTTTTTAATACATTCGAAATATGAATTCAAAGTTAACAGTATAATTAGCGCCTACTTTACCCTTTCAATGTTCAATGCACTCCGATATAAATTCGTGTCGGATAGTGTTCAAACATCTTAGATCGCAAATACAACGAAGCAGACTAACAATCACTAGAATTGCCTACAACATTCTCACATACTGGTGCTATACATGTCAAACAAAACACGTCGGTACCTCTCGACGTCAAAATCACATTTAGGCCCAATTGTCCTAAAATTAACGTTACTACAATGATAAAAAATAATATAATCATAAACTGGTAACCCTATTCGTATATGGCAGATCGCATCAAGCATTACAGATTTGTGCAAGCAAATTTTTTTTCATAAATACTTTTACATCAATTTGTTTTAATCAAACATCCATAAATATTATTCATACAAAATGAAACAGATTAACAGCAACATTTGGTATTTACAGCAGTTAGATATTGATCAATTAGATAAGATTTGGTACCTAATTAGGTATAATTATATAATTATATCTGCTTCATTTCTCCTTTGACAGTATATTAATTTTAACAATTAAGTTACATATAATTACACACTTCATATTATATATTTATACATAAGAATAAGAAGAAATTTAGCCTGTAATCGGATAGGTTCAACAACATTTAACAACTTTACACCACAATACCTGCATTAGTATCTCAATTATCATATATCTAAGACACCGCAACACTCTTTACCTTGTAAGGACAATATTTACTACTAAAATATAAATATGACTACACCTAAATGCAGTTCGGGCCTTGAAACAAATATTTTCTTATAATATGAAGCTCATATAAGTCACAGATTAATGTAATATAATGTTACAGTCAAAACTCTTGAATAGAATTGACAAAATTGCTAGAATTTTATTTTGCTTCGATACCATTTATTACTTTTACAAATTATAACCTATGTATTTCGAAAACAGACAAACAAAGTTTTTGATTATAAGCATTGGTAAAATCAAGCCTCGCTAATATACAATTTCTCAACAAAAAATTTCAAAATGCTTACAGTTTAAATTTATTGAGAGCTAAATACAATCAGCTATAATAATTATAATAGGTAAAATAGGAAGACGGTAAGTAGGCAGAAAATGCATAGATCATAAAAAAGTCATAAAAGATTTTTGAAGTATAAAATTGATGCACAGCTATATACTACGGAAGACATAATAATAGAAGGTTTGGGATGGAAACATATTAAATGGTAGCTGTTAATACTTTCGATACTCAATCTTATTTTTCAGTGGTTGAATTAGATTAGCTGCAAATGTCAAGCATAAGTTATCTCTTGATAGTTTTAGCTCCACCATTAATTTTACATGGAGTCCAATTATGTGAACGTCTTGAAATACTCGTAGTACTATGCGCTATAATGAAAGAGCATGTAACTCAATCAGAAACCTGCTTCTTACATAACAGGCAATTTTTAGGCATGAAATGAAAACTGGAAGGATAAATCTCATTAGAATTTTTTTTTGTTTTATTTTTATTTTTTTATTTATTTATTAGATATTTTGGAAATTATGGCAAATAATAATTTGTTATATCATTATACATGATGCTGCAATTCGTAGTAAATTAACTGCTTACAAAAATCGTTAATTAATAAACACTAGCCTCTGGTTTTTAATCTAAAATAAATAATTGACTACCCTGTCGTAGTGGAAAACGATGAGATTCTAAATATTAAAAGTCAAAAATATTCGTTGAATATAAATTTAGATATTGTAAAAGCATCTTAGAAAATATTTTGTGTACAGTACTCCCGCTCAGCTTGATGGCACGATGACGTCATTGCGTGCTATATTATCTTACGAGCGCGGTCCTTCCTCAACAAACTTTTTTATTGATTTGTACTGCAAATACTGGAACTTTATTTATTGTAAAATATTAAAATTTTAATAAACCAGAACATAATGTAGTGTATACGACACTTATAAGTTATTAACTATTCACACACTTCAAATGTATTAAATAAAGAAGTCGTGAAGAAAATTTTGTAGCAAATTTTTTATAATGAGGTCTCCCATTTGGTTAACTTATAAAAGAACTAAAATATTGACTTTGAGACATCAGGATTTATCTAGCAATGGACTTGTATGATGTAAATGTAATTAAAACTAAAATATTCCACCATTCTTCACACAATGTAATTAGGCCAAAAGGTTACTGTCAAGGAAACTTATATTAGTAACATATAAATATATAAATGCAAATAAATACGTAGAATCATACGACAAATTAGTAATGGTAATATTAAGAAATAAACAAAAGTTATGCTACATATTAACCTCATAAGACATTAGTCCCACCGGCGCGCGGCGGCGAGAAAACGATTAACTATCGGCGATTTTCTCTCTTTAGAAACGTACAATGCTATTATGCATTCCGTGTAAACGAAAGAGATGCATATATTAAATAATTGACATTGCCAGCGACAACACGATTCACTAGTTTTGTCGCTAAGCGACAAGAGCTCTCGAAAATATTCTCGCTCAGGGATACTTGTTTAGCGATGTCTACTCGCTTCTCGTTCATATTTCGCGGTAGGACCATTGCCTTATACACAAACACTAAACTTTTACAATGATTATTACTATTTATTTTTTAACAAATCAGATTTTTTAAGTTTTAATATAGCCCAAAATTAACTAAAATGCAAGTTTGTGCTAAGCATACGATAGTAAAGTTTAACATTGAAGTTGAATTGTAGATAACAGGATAATATCTGATATCACACAAATAAAAAAATACAGAATATATATTATTCGATACGATACAGATAAAATACAGATCATGATGACTAAGCTAATGGAATAACCTAGATTTTATCTTTGGAATAAAATATATTGAAATAGAATCGCTATGCAACAAATTTTATACCGAAACCAGCGTTGATAAATTTACTAAATTAGGTACATAATTAATATAATTATATATTCGTAATTTATACATCAGCCAAGTATTTGCACTTTGTTAAAATGTTATAAAATAAGCTACAATAAAAAATTATTAAAATTGTATTCGAGCTAAATTGACTGTAACCGAATTTTTAAATAATTTCCTTTAAACAAAATTCAAATGAACAAGAATCATTATCATTATAATTTATATACATATAAATATACTATATTATACATATGAAAGTATCCACTATTATATAGTTCTTTGTACTATGACTCCTAAATCATTATGTGATATTAACCGATAGGTTTCTCTATCAATTAATAGGTCCTGTTGAGATTCGATACGCGTTAAAGCAAGGCCGTAGTTATTACAAATTAAATTATAAAAGCTTTTTTACATAATTATATAATAATATAAGCAATAATAAATAAATGCATATTTATAGAATAAATACAATATAAATACTATAGAATAACGTTAAATTTAATTGATTTAGCTGCTGTAATTGGCTTGAAGTACTATTATAATTTGGTTGCGATAGATTAGGTCATAATGATATCTAACATGTTCATAGAACATGATATCTAAATACTAAAATTCCTCTACACAGTTGTTTTTCATAATAGTGTCATTTATAATTTATACTTTACTCTTCTATTAATTGATAATTTACAATCACCATCATCATATATACAGAGCGACATCATCATAGTATACAGATATATCATGACAAAAGCTCAAAAACCGTACATACATACAACACTATGTAACTGAAAATACATGGTTCAATCATTTACATTCATTCTAATTAATTCATGTTAATCCATACAATGGCTAATGCATGAAGAAAACAAAAATGTCCCTCCCAAATTTTCACATTATAATATTAGTTAGATGAAAGGATTAGTATGATAAGAAGTAGGATAGAAAATATGATAATGGAAAAGTAGGAGAGTAGAGTTCTTTTCCTATTTTCTATCAATTTAATTATCCCAAACAATTTAACGGGCATAAAGCGAACCATGCACTTTCAATATTGAAACCCCTTTACATTATACCAATAAATATACAGTCAACAATCAAGTCTATGACATAAATACTAAACAATATTCGTCATTAATTTCTATAACATAAATACACTGAATAGGCTGTAATGCTCACAGTTTCACTGCGACTATTACATACAGCGCCTCCACGCGGAACTTTAAAGAAACTTATTTATTTCGATAAACTATAAAACCAAACGTAATCTCATGACTTTTAATCATAACACTAAGCATCATAATTTATTTTATCAAATTAAATTTAAAAGCAAAGTAATTTATGAAAATCAATGTAGCAATTCCTCAACTGAATTTAATTTCTATGATCAGAAATAACAGACTTTCCGCGCGTTAATGCCCAATTTTCTCACTAGATCATTCAACTATCAAGTATCGCAACAAATTTCCCAATTACAGTCCACACAGCGTATTTACACGTTACAGGCCATTGATATACGTTTATATACTCTCGGACACTAGAATTGAGTCACCTTAATTTTTTAATGACATTTTGACTTTCATTGTCTTTCTAATTCGGGCATTTAAATATATCCAGAAGCACTTGGACATCTGAATGGAATCACATGTATTTTATGTTAAAATTACTAAAACATAAATATAATGTTAGCTCAAAACCCACAGATTAGGTTTAGTTACCCGACTACGGCGAAGCCAAAACGAGGGTTATGATTTTGACCATTATGTATGTGTGTATGTATGAATGTTCATCTGTTTCCCCCTAACTCCCCAAACTACTGGTTATAATTTGATAAGTGGGGTATCATTAGAAGCGTCTCGTAATTCCTCTGGTTATAGGCTACATAAAATTATAAAAAATTGCATATATGCTCTGGAGGCCAAAAAGTCGTAAATAAAAAAAAGTTTTTCTGATTACACCGTGTTTGGTGTCAAATGAAAGGGCATAATTAGCACATTTCAAAAATATGTATGTTGTATACTTTTGCTCGCGGATTTGCTCACATGACCTGGATAAATATAAAAAAATTACACCTCCATATCTTCTAAATCTAAACCTACCGTTTCCTGGTCCTAAAATCTTCACTAACTGTTTTCTATCAATATTTTCTTAGTTTTTAAAGCTTTTTTTTTCGTAGTCGGGTTTCAGTTTTTTTTTATCATTAACAGAAAAACAAAAAATTATAGCCTGTCACTTCCAAAAGTTAGACGAATCTAATGACACCTTACAACTTGAAATCCGTTAAACCGTAGACTAGAGCGTACCAAAGAAGTGGACATACATACATACATACAAACGCTCGAAAAAAACTAACCCTTCTCACACCACATAAAACACAAGGTGGCTCTATTAAAGTGTCCGAGAGTGTACTAGTTACGTGTATACCTCAGTGTCGTCGGTACGTGGTCGGCTCAGTCGGCGGCGGGGCGGCCGCGGCCGCGTCTGTGCCGGGTGCGGTGCTTGGCGCGGCATCAACTGCGCTTGTCAGTGTCGCCTGCAAACATACCTGGATGCCTAAATTCTCTAAATCTTTTATTTTCTTGCGAGATTTGTGCAATTTTAGGGTATGCGTAAGTAGGTACAGTTGAGAAGACTTCTAGTCTGTGAGCATTTTTAGGGAAGAATATATACGTACGCCTTTTATAGTTAGGTACGATCGTATATAAAACGTTCGAACTAGCATCAGTCAGTTTCAGAATCACGATTAAAAGATCTTAGCAGACCATCGTCATGACATGCTTCCAAGTCTATCTAAATCTGTTGTTACATAATGTATTAACGGTAAGATATATTGCGGCATCGTCTAGCATATAGTCAACATACCAATACAGGGTTATGTCAACCCGCTAATATAATTATTATTATTATTAATAACTGAAATAAAATTAGCGCCCTAACCTCTTGGGTTAAACTAAGCAGTACCATCTTTAGCGCGACAATTAACGCACTAGGTCTTAAATACCCGTAATTTAAGAGAGAATGTCGACATATATACCTCGTTTTTTTCGTCGTGATATAAAAGGTAAACAATCTTGGCACAACTTTTATTTATTTAATTAAGTTAAAAAAATATTTGGAAGTATACAGAAATTTATTTTAACATTAAATTATTGTTTATTCTTTCATTTTTCTTAATTTGTGTCTGTCTTATTTTTAAATCGATAATTATATAAAAAAGACAGTGTAAGATTGTTTACCTTTTATATCACGACGAAAAAAACGAGGTATACAGTGAATATAATGCGGTACCTGCAGAGAGCGGCTGTTGTCGCGGCCGCTTGCCGGCGAACACCTTGACGGCGCCCACCGACATGAGGCAGAACCAGTACAGCTGCGGCAGCAGCAGGATGCAGATCGACACCTTGCAGCCCAGCGGCAGGGACTTGATCGCCTGGAATTTATCATATATATCACCATTGTCAATTAAACTCAGGGAGGATTGTGAATTGGAAGTACAGTGTTAATAAATATGTCTAAAATTCGTCGTAAGGCCGTTCAAATGTCAATTATAAATACACTTGATATATGTACTTTCGTGATATAATTTCTACGTCATTAGTATTTGGAATTAAATTATTATTTTGCATACGCCACTAGCGGTCACTTAGAAATCTTTTAGATTTATAGATCAAGTCTGATATTGCTTAATTTGGTCAATCACGATTAAATAAAAAACTCTACTTCATACTAACTTACATTATATCATATTTTGCCTGTACAATACAAATATTGTCGCGAAAGACATTAATGTTCAATCTTTTCGTAGGTACCATTATAACCTTAGCGTGCAGCGCCATCTGTAGCCCTCCCAACTCACCTCCAAGTATGGCAGGCCGAGCACGCGGCTGTACATGAGACAGACGTACGGCAGGCTGGCGACACGACACACGAAGAACGTGAGCAGCATAGCGATGCCGTTGTACAGGTAGGCGCGGCTCGCCTTCAGCTTGAGTCGCGAGAGGATGCCGCGCGCCGACACGAATGGCGTCGACAGCTCCATCAGGTACACGAAGCCGAATACACAGTCGCCGAGGCCGCCGCGCAGGTACTGTGAATAGTTTTATATTGGTTACTGTTCATGGATATTGCATGGATCTATGAATATCCAGTGAATATTAGCGGTCGATGAATACTGACATTTCCAATCTGTTATTGGCGAACGTATGGACTATGGCTTGTACTTCTTAAATTGTGAAAAAAGACTCGAGTCCAGCAGTGGGATAGTTATGGGTTAAGATGATGATGGACATCGAATTCAACGTAGCTTACACAGTTCTTATCAGTTGTGTTACAACTATTGTAAAAGGTAAAAATTACTTGACTAATTTGCATACTAAGAAACCTTCAAGTAATTTTTTTCTTCATTTGCCTGTCAATAAAACCACGCACAATCAAGCTATGCCTAATATAAACTTCTATACTATGGCTATCCTCCTGCAGTAGGCAGCTATTGACTCAAAAAGCCATAAGCGTTATTGATGACGATACCACTCACCACAATGACGAGGAATCCAAACCCGCCGATGAAGAGATGGTGCATCAGAATGACGGGCTCGCGGCGGCAGTACTGCAGGAACGAGGTCTCCTTGCCATCCTTGCCGCCGCCGTCGCCCGCTGACTTGTCCCGCTTGGGCACCAGCAAGATCTTGTTCTTCATCACGCCTTCCTTCTTTAGAGCTTCGCTTCTCATCGTTATGTGTACCTGGTGGAGTAGTTGTAGATCGTATTTAAGTAATTTAGCTTCAGTCTACAATGGGTATTGTCCAAAATAGGGTCTCGAATATTTTTGTCGTAGCCACATAGAACACTGGGAGTTGGGAAACGAAAAAAAAATATCTTTGAAAAGTGACTCTTATCATCTGGTTACATAAAATTTTGTGGGTACAATTTAGATAGGCAACAAGCAAACTGCTTTAAGCAGTGGTTGCCGGCATCTTAAAGCAAACCGATTTCTTCAACAACAGTGCCGTCTATTGCCAACCTAGTAGACAGTACGTAAATTAAGTGAGACTTACAATGTACATAGAGTAGATATCGTAGAAGAAGTAAGCAGCGCCGAACCAGGCGTATCCCTCGGAGACGACATGCGAGGCGCGCATGAAGTCTCTAGTGCACGACCATAGGCACACTACAGCGCCTGTGATGCACGAGAATACTGCCTGCACTGCTGACACCAACCTGCAGGGAATTGTTTTACTTTTTAATTTCAAAATAGACAAATGATTACCTTGCCTTTTGTATGCATTCAGGCAGACAAGTTAGCAGTCGGTTCACCTAATGATAAGTGATCACCATTGCCTATAGACCTTAGAAACACCAGGGGAATCACCAACTTGTGTCTTTGACCATTGACATTAGCAGTACCATGTTACCGGCCAAAAAGGAGCAATAGGCCCCAATCTTGAAGGACTGTCATTGAGCGATTGATGAACCATTGAGATATTTCTCTTAATAACTAGCCAACGTAATGGCTGCGTAAGTGTTACCGGCTCGTTGCGGATTGATGACGAAATGCTTGTTAACTTTCTAGTTAGACATCAAAGAAAGTTTTCACACTTTCACCAAAATGGCTTGCTCATAATTATTTCTACTTAATGGTTAAAAGTAGATGCATAGTAGGCACATATGTATATTACTTTAAAATAATTTAAATTCTTTCTAACAAAGAAGCGTACTAATTATAATATATTCGCAAAGTATTACGAGGTAACGCATATCAGCATTTTTTAGAAAACCGAACGAACGGTTAATTATGTTAATTACACTGAGTAAGGTCATCTTACTTATACTTTACTACTCCGATAAATCTTCTACAAGGACGTCAGTTCAGAATGACGTTGATACTGAACGATGGGCGATGTAATGTCGTAAGCGGTGATTCATAGCTTACATATTATATTAATCCTTTATTTGAGTTGCCAATGTTACCAAGCGAATGATTGATGACCATAATGGTGATAATATTATACCTAATAATGAATATAAAACCCTGATGGCTTTACAAAACGGCGGTGCGTTATGAGATATTGGGCCACAAAAATAAAATATAAGACCACCATGGCATTTGTCACATGGGAGTTGAAAATAATCTTGACAAAACAATAAAATTAAAAGGGGTCCAAAAATAAAAATAAACTTGCTCATCTTTTAAAGTATCAAAAAAGGATTATGTATTTTTGTAGTCAAATAGCGACGCAGCTACCCAATACAATAATCTTACGTACACAATGTCCTCATTTTGATAAGTTTAATCTCCTCAACTTGCCAACCTTGCAAAGTACGACCGGCGTCACCCTTGACAACATTTGACGCGTAGTCTACCGATAACACTTACTTGTTGCAGATGTCCATGACGTCACCGGCTCCAAGGCGGAACTGCGTGCGGAACCGCGCGCCGGACGCGGTACACAGCGCCGCCTGCACGCACAACTCGTACAGCGACATGAAGTACACGAACCCGAGCAGAGAGAGTGCACATCCTCGACGAACTGAGATCCTGGTAGCAGAGATAATGTTCCATGAATTTAACTCAGTTCTGAAAGCTCAGCAGGAAATATAGAAGTTTTATTCTGACTTAACTTCCTTCAATACTCCGTGATTTCATAAACTTTCAGAGAAAACAATATCAATTTTAGTAACGATATTAAGTGCATAATCCTTAACGTAAAAATATCAACGTGACTTAAAGAGGATTTGCTTATATAAAGACCTATTTACATTAACTTCATCACTACCCTGTGGCTTGGAAAAAGCAGTTGGTTTTTTACTTCTCAATTATCCGCAATCAAACGTAAATCGAACACCTGTATGGATTAATTTATGCAATGAATCACAGATACTATAAGATTTATTAAATAGCTTGATAGCAGCTGATATGTACGTAAATTGCTTGATAAGAGATTATAAATGAAATATAACGCGATAAGAAAACAGCAGGACAATGGATCCATACTTTTGGTTCTTAATGAGTGTTTTTCATGAGATTTTTAGCAAGATTCATCTAGCCTCTACAATTGGCTTTGTCTTCTGTGTTACCTAGGTTAAATAGATCAGTTAAATGGTGTTTTAACTAGTCGCTTACATGAGCCTGTTAATTGGAAATAGCCTTAAAATTGATTATAGAGCCAGATATTATCTATCTTCATGTATGTACATTTTAATTTTACTCTCAAATAGGTTTCTTGGATGACGTAGCTTTATTTCACCTATCTGATTCACATGTACGAGGTTCCTGTATCTTATACCGCACCTGTAAATTTTGTGCGCAAGAACCTGAGAGTTTATTCAGTTTTTAACAGTAATTTCGTATACTTGTATAGTTTATCATGTAAATAAAGCATCAGTTATCTACGACGATTACGCGATCTGTCTATCATCCTGTGTAAAATGCGCAATCTAAATATCTGCAAGTGCAACTGTGATAAATGTTGTTTTTAAAAACATGGTGCTTCGATAAGGATGTTACAACACGGGCAACATTCATTCAATTTAGTAACGCTTCGACGCATTATGTGTATGAATTTTGTTTAGTAAAATAAAGTTTAGAGCTTGATTTCAAAGAAAGCAGATCACTGAATGTACGATAATCTCAACATAGCGGAAGAGACCTAAAACCGGACGGTCACTACTTTAATATAGCTTGATAAATATGTGTAAATTGACGTCACACATAGGCCTTGGTTTAGCCGTAATGACACCGACAGATTTAAATTCAATTTATCAGCTGAAACTTTACCAGAAAGACGATTTTCTGCCAAATAGAAGGTTCTCGCAAACGGAAATAGTATTTAAGCGACTCCACTCATCAGATCAAGTAAATTATGTAACTAGTATAAAGTATAGCAAACAATAGGGTTTATATCGTTTATCGCCTAAGTATCTGTAACAGAGCTAGTAAATGTTAAATAGGCACTATACTTTAGTTTCTTTAACCTTGAATAACATTTAATGACGCTGCACACTCATCGCTTCACTGCTATTCCTCTCCAAGGTTATTCTGATTTATTCAATAGTTTTATATTAGATTCATCACAACTAATTTGAATGACAACCTAAGCGTAGCTTGTGGTAACTCTTATCTACTTGTTGACTCATGCTATCAGATACAGTGCAGGCGGATCAAATTTCTTAATTTAGGTAGGTATTTTTAAAGAAAAATCTTAATCTAAGTTAATCAGTTAACCTAACAAAGGGGCAAACCCTAAGCTGATATATTGTCCCTTGTAATGTGGGAGATGAGTTTAAGAAGACAAATAAAATAGATTCAGTATAACTCTGCAACTTTGAATTTTTTCACAGACTCTGTACTAAGACATTTGAATATTATATTATGTAGCATTTTAAATTAAATTGCCAGTAATTTTGTATAAAAAAAAATAATTATCAACTTGATACAATAATACAATCTTCAAATAAACAAGACTTATATTAGAATCATGATTAAAAAAAAAATGAATTCAAAAGATTGGGCTTCTCTAGTACATAATGTATACTTGATAGGCAATCAGCCCTAATCAGCAATAAACAAGAATTTTAGTATCGGAAATAAATCTCCCTATTTTTTTTACTTATATGCAGTGCTTATTATTGTGTAAGTAAAAAAGTACCTCACCTATCCTCAACTTTCAGTTCAAGCAGGAGACAAATGGCAACAACCAGGGAAGCCACATTCACAATGGTCACAACATACACCGCTGACCTGTGCACCTTGTTCTGAAAAAGGATGTAATAAGTGTAAAATTCCCACAATTAAATGACAACACAGCCATGCCTGGAGCATGAACACAGATATCCTCTTTTCTCGGTTGGCTTTAATCAACACAAAAATTCTACAGAAATAAATTCTAGTCAATATGATCATTAACTTAATTTTAAATGGTAAAATATTTCCTTTTGCGTTATAAATGGACATACATTGATTCCTATGCTGTAACAGTAATTTGTAGACCTTAAAAAATGATCAAACATTATTATCACTATTATTAATTCAAGTTGTTAAAAATGTCTTATATACAGAGCTCAGATAAAACTTCACAATTATCTAGTGTTTAGTCATACATACAAATAATAATTACCAGTGTAACATATCCTTGAAAAAGAATTATTTACCAACATAATCACACAATTATAATACTGTATGAGTTGCATAAATTGAATAACAAAACTTAATAGTGTAATTAACATAAATTTAATCAGGAACTGGTTTTCCTTTATTGATAAAATGTTTTGATGAAGGGGACATGTAATACAATAATGTTGTTTGAAACCCACAAGCAAAGACATAGTAATCTGCAAGATTTTGTTTTAAATGTCAATAAATGTGTAGATAAGAAATTTATTTCCAAAAAAATTTTCTGCTATGGTGAACAATTTTAGTTTTACGGGTTACTATGTGTGTGCTTTCTAGCATCGATATTCACCAGAAAATAATAAAAATTTGATAGCTTAAATTCAAGTCGCATCAGTATTCATTTTGATATTACAAATTATTTTTAAGGAAAATTATTAAAATTTAAAGCACCAAATTTAATACAGATTTTACATTAGATTTTTAGAGTTGCTGGTAAATATAAAAATAGAAAGAAATTACAAGTAAGGTTAATTACTTTTATGGTTCATTTGTAATTAAATGCCAAAATTGCCTATTTTTAGTCATAGCAAAAACATTTCAAAGCAAGCCACATTTAAGCAGAATACAGGTAAATATTTATATGAAACTATTTCATAGTAGATTTTTACAGTATAATTAATAAAATAAAAAAGTAATTTTTAAATTATTACCATGAGACCACCGCTTACACTGATGTCTTTACTCATCGTGATACCTAAACTAATCACAAGTTTGTTTTATAACATTACAATCTTTAGCATAATAATTTAAACCGAAAATTCTTTACAAATACAATAATTTTATTTTGTATTTCGTTAGCAGTTACAGAAAAAAATCTTTTATAAAAACAAATGTCATATGTGTCATATATATGTCAATTTCTCATGAGTAACATAGAGAAGAGAATAAAATATAAAGAAAAAAAGCACAGTATATCAAAGCAAGGCTATATTTATAAGGTACTCTGTGATGCATCGGATTGTCATCTCACAGAGTTGTCAGCTTATAAAGCTACGGCTACATCTGCAAATACATGAAAACAACTGGCAATATACAAATTCTAGAGCGCTGTTAATTACATTATTAATGCCCAATTGCATGTACTGACATCTCGAGTGGCGGTCTTTTCAAGTCATTCAAATTAAATGTAATGCTAATAAGTACCTAGAGATAGAGATACCAATTCAGTAATGAATTTAAGCGATATTATGGAAGGCACGGTATTATAGCAGCCAATAAATATACTTAGTAGCTGGCTTAATTTCCGTCGGCTTAAACTTTCATTATATAAAAACAAATCAAACGAGATGAACTAGATTGGAATGAATTTTCTTTAACTCTTATACAAAATTTTAAGCGAACGATAAAGGAAGATGAAACAGATTATTGTAAAAATATCAAGTTATAACAAATAAGTCTTTGGCGAAAATATTAAAATGTTATTTTTATTCTTTTTTAATACATGGATTTAACAATTACACAGTGTAGGTAGTAGTATTTCAGTGTAGGTAGTGTAGTGTGGAAACTATTTAGAAAGAAAGAAATGGCATTTATTTACATAAAGAACTGCAACAACAGTCACAAAACAAAAAATAACTAAATAAAAAATAAATAATTCAAATACCAGAAAAAGAGCGCTATATGAGAAAAAAAACTTGATTACATAAATTAAATATCACTACGGTTTCAAAACCCTTATTTATATATTATAAAGAAGATTAATCATAAATACGAATTGTGTTCATACAATAATATTAAATTAATGTGCTTAAACAAATATTTTTAGCCACATTGCAAAGCAGTAGTTCTTTGTAACTACTCTGTGCACAGAGTACAATATTGGCTAATACTGCCTATTATCATCATGAGAGGGTATTCGCAAAAAAATGTTACGTGACACTGATTTTGAAAGTCAAACTCATTAAAATTGTTAGGTAACAAGTTGTAGTCTAATATTTATTGCAAAGCGGTCTTGTAATCGGAAATATTTCATCTAAATTTAAAAATATGATCCGTATGGAAGTGGACAATGTAAGTAATTATTAAAATAGTTAGGTTTGACTATTTTACTTATTTAATTAACGGTAATTTGCATTTACTCTATAGCTTTTCTCAGTATAGAGTATATTTATATTTATAAAAAGTAATTGTACCAACTGATAGTCGTGGAATAAGATTTTTAGTCTTATCAGTTACAGCAATTTTGTAT
>LGAG01000056.1:176299-189978 GCA_001278395.1 Lerema accius | reverse complement strand
TTTTCGGCTAACTTCACATTCGTTAGCTTCACTAGTCCACAACCTAAACGAATATCAACCACAACTAGGGTGGGCAGAGAAAGATGTCACAGTTACCACGCTCAATCTCCTAATGTTTGTAAAACTAGTAATCCTATTGAAATTCGCGTACCAAAAGTAAGTTATGAAAATAAAATGGTATTATCTCAGAAAATGGATCGAATGAATGAAATGGAGATATTTTAATTTTTAGAGACATTACGATTTTGAAACAGGTATTAAATTTAAACGCAAAATTGAACGCATCAATAACGAACATTGTGACTGACAGTACCGTGCCGCGTTCAGAATTATAAAATGTTGCCCATATGAAAACTTGTTATAGTATAAAATATAATAAAAAGGCGCAGTAAAATTAATTTAAGACTGATAAAATTTATATTCACAAATTCCCTGCGTATAATAATATATAAGTCGTACACAGACAGTTTTAAAATCAGTAAATGCAGTTGCTGTAAGCATTACCAAATATGGAGTTCGCTCGTTTTCCCAACCGTCCTCCCTTCGAACCTTAGCAGCTCTCAGTTTTATTTTCTTTTTTATTAGATTGAGTTAAATTCAAATGTTTTCATTGAAATACCTTGTGTAAATATTATTATTTCCTCTTTTATTCAAACGTGAGTTGATCGGCGGTATATTTTTTTCCCTAATGTCAATATAGGTCATATTGAGTTTATAGGTTATGTTTTATGTGGAATAATTCGGGCTAATAATTTAGTGATTGTAACTGTTTGTTTTTGAGTGAGTGCGTTTGTTTTTGCAGATGTCGTTTAGAGTGGTGCGTAGTTCAAAATTCCGCCATGTATACGGGCAGGCGTTGAAAAGGGAACAGTGTTATGATAACGTTAGAGTGTCCAAGAGTTCTTGGGATTCTACTTTCTGTGCAGTGAATCCAAAGTTCTTGGCGATTATCGTCGAGTCTGCTGGCGGTGGTGCCTTCATCGTTCTCCCTCACAATAAGGTAAGCGGGGGTTATCTTCATGTTTTTCTGCCTGTTTTGATTCACTAGAAAGTTTCAATTTTCCTTCGAGCCTAAACAATCAGTAATATTATAAACATTGAAAGTTTTAGAGAACATCAATTTAATGTAGATAAATAATTTTCGTACTCAAAGTTTATAATTACAACATACATGTTGTCAGAAATTTGTTTGTATATTTGATAACTAAGTGCAGAATAACTCTCTTTTAAAATATTGCAAATGGTAATTTATTGTACCACACCTATGACTTGACAGGTAATAAAAAAAACCATAAAACAGTAAAAATATAGGTGTGTTAGATTTCACAAAATTTAAATATTAATTGTTTTAAAAAAATTTAACAATTCTAAATTTTGTTATATAAATTAAACGGTAGCCCTAACTATATTGGGTGTGTAGACTTAGCCCAGCTGTATAAGTGGCATGTAGTTAAGAAGGCTTAACATAATGGCATTCCCTTTGTGTTGAGATATAATATGTATTTAAATATTATTCACCAGACAAAAAAACAGTTCAATTTCTATATGATAATTCAGTACATAGGTATGTACTAAAATGGATGGTATATTAAAATTTGATAATGATGTAATTTAAATAATTTATTTATTACATATTTAATTATAACAATGTCAGATGATAGTTATTTGGTGTGCTAGGATAAACAGTGCCTAGTTTAAACTTAATCATAATATTTATTTACATTTAATTATGAACTTCTTATCACAATGCATTAAAGGCAAAGTCTATATCATTGGATTACTTATGTCCTTATTTTATTTGACTGTAAATATTAGTTATTTTAACAGTATACTTGATGATAGCCTAATTAAGCTTTGAATAATTACAACATATCATTAATTTTTGTAAGTCTACATGTAAATAATAATATGTAGAATCTAATGGCCTAAATAACATTGATTTGTTACTTATGCTTAGATATGGCTATAATATGATAGTGTCAGAATTACCAATATTTTTTTAATCATCGTCACAAAAAAACTAAATTTTATTTGGGCAGTGTCTAAATTACTAATTCTTCATATATAAATTAGTTACAATTTTAGTGTTCCATTCGAATTTTTTCCTTTCCAAATGGTATAATTTCCATTACATTCTTTTTATTTCTGACCGCTAACAACAATCTACCAAACTCTTTATTCCTGTCTCCTCAGTGCTGAGGATAGACTAGTGCTTTGTATGTAAACATTATAATTGCTAGATTCAGTTTTATTTTATAAGGTATATGTTCCCCATTTTTCTGAGACACTTATCTCTTTATGACTTAAATAGCATTGTTATGACACCAGTGAATGGAATTCATGCAAAAAGTTTACAAATATTCTCACATCAAAACATTCCACCATTGTTCACAATATGGTTTCATGGGTATAGGTTGAATGAGTAGTATAGTTCCTATGTTGGTGTATGTGTAGATTTTTGCTTTACACTAGGGATTCTTAAGGTATGTTTCTTGGAAACTAGGGGTTCCGTAGACCAGTTATCAGGGTTCTACCAAAATTATATTTCAAATATGGAGCCCAAAAAGGGCAACTTCAGGGAATCGGTAAAATGAAGCATGGAAAAAAGATGTATGACATAAAAACAGGTCAATATATGGGGGTCCTTAAAATAAAGGTACTTGGTTGGTGTCCCATTGCCTTTAAACTTTAAGGACCCCTGACTCACATATTTATTGTAATTTTACAAAGGAAGGAAGTCAAAAATATCTGCAACTGTCATATAATTGTTATATAATTTGTCAAGATACTGTAGCATATGTATAAACATAATGAAAGAAAAGTGGGGATGGCTGCTATTTGTTTTTACCCATAGTAAGGTGATTTACCCCATTGTTATGAGTCTTGCATTACTCAAACTAGGATTCAAACCGTGGGCAAGTAAAGTTTAACTGGGCTGTTGTTTGGTAAACAGAACTCAACATAGCTATGTATGGTTAAGTAATTGTGTGTGCATTGACTTGGTTGCCTGCGGTGTCGCATCCAATGTCTATTGTTCCCTCCATATCAGTTGCACAATGAGCTGTCAGCTAACTCATTGTTTTGATCATGTTTCAATCACCAACAGCCATTATATAAGCCCATCATTTTTGCAATCCTATAACCATATTATTAGGTATTGTTGAAAATGTGTACTGGCAAGGTGTGTCCTGTTTCCTGTTTAATTTGTCAGGTATTTGTCCAGTACAAGGCTCTTAAATACTAATTCATCATCATTATTACAACCATTATCTGACTTACTGCTAGGATTCAAAAATAATCCTTGAATGTGAAAGAATAGGCAGACAGATGATACTGTTTTTACTGTATTTAGCATCAGAGGCTCATACTTGGGTCAAGGAGGCATTGGTAAAACCGCTGGATATCTAGCGTTAAAAAATTTAATCCACCGTCCCATTACCATTCATAACACGCCATATTTCGCTGTCAAAATAAGAATATTTAAGGCCAAAATACAGTCTCTCTGAATTTTTTAACAATTCAACATGTGGCGTACAAAAAAAAATTTAAATAACTCACCAGTTTACATACCTATTTACTTGTAATATCTCTACTGTATTCAAGTATTTTAAAATGCATTTGGGTGAAACACCAATGCAGTTCGGTTTCCGCAGATAAGGCGCGGAAGATAGAGCCAAGTATGTAGGTACTTTCGGTGTTGATAACGGCTCTAGATATTTGTATCCGTAACATAGTACTATTCTAAGTTTAACTGGGAAGTTAGGTTCGCTACTAAAATGTTGCATATTATGACTTTTAAACGTAGCTGTGTCTTTGTAATGCAAATTAAGTGACTTGCGCTGTTTGAATGAAGGAAAAACTTTCAACCCGCATTAGACGGAGTTTGTTTCTTTGTCCGTCGAATGGCATCTATAGATTCCCACCTTTACCCCGCTCAAAACTATGTCAAGTTCGCGCGAAACGTGTAAATAGCGCAATAAATATCGAGTCAGAATTACCTCGCGCGCCTTGCATAGCTGCGAATCTACCGCCCAGAGCAACGACGCCTGTGGGGTTCTGACTTGCCCAACAGATTTAAATATAAATTCACCTGCTAATGTTCTTACTGTTACCGGAATAACAAAAGGTATCGAGTGTGTTCTTCATTAAACTACTGTAGGAAATCGAAAATTCGGATTGAACCACACAATACACCAAAGTGTATACCTTAGTAGTGTGCATAGTTAGTGTGCATTTATTATATGACGTGGGAAAATGAAATGATCGGAGAATCAGCAAAGGATGATAATCGATACTTCACTAAGGCCTTAGGTAAAAAGCCCATAGACACTGCATTTATTGAATAAAGAACTTACTAACTAAAGTACACAAATTACGCATTTATAAGAACTAAAAAGAAAAAGTAATATTTGTGTACCAGGTATCTATCATTCAAAGTTCAAACATACTCTAGGATGACATAGCCAATGCTGTATTTAGCCAGCAACATACCGTAATTAATGAATCATTCCTAAATCAATTAATCATTTACCGTTGATTTGAGTATGTGCATCACATCATATCCCTTTAAAATGTCTCTAATAATGGATGATTATGACTCATCTACCATAAGAATTACGATCACTACGAACAATTCATGAGATACACGTGTCAAGTTGCGCTATTGCCAAGATGATGAGCCGATTTGTAGCTATCAATGATGCTTTCGAAACATTGTTGGTTATATTTACACCATACCATAATCTGTGATACATATAAGTAAAGGATTCGAAGCCTACCATAACTTTTTGGTGAAATGTAAAGAAAATTCTAGAAGTACAACAAAGTTTAGCTGTACCTTAACACTGTTAAGTTTGTTGGCAAATACTTCACGTACCGTCTTTGAGACGTTTTTGTTAATGTTAAGATTTTAAAAATAATACAGCAGCATCTACTTGTCCAAAATGAGAATAAATAGTCTTAACCTTCGAAGCGATTGAAGCTTTACGTCTGTAGTTGTGGGAATCTAAAGATCCTGTTAAGATAAGATAAAGTGCAACTTATCAGGACATTGAAACTATTGAAAGTATCATCGTAAATTCTACGGCTTATTTTTGTTGACCCACCGTGTTTTTTATCTGTAGATTCTGATCGACTCATCGTAGTAGTTGTACGAGTAGTATGTTAGTACTAAACGTGTGAAGTGGTAGATAATATTGGCAGAAATGATTCTCGTGAAACTCACGATGACGCGGCAGGGCGTAGCAGTGACTGATCCCAACTATATTTGGATCATTGCAATACATGTACGCATAATGCTTACATCCTAAATATAGCGTTATTATTTACAAGCGTCTATTTGTACGTCTATTTTTAAAGATCCCGTAATATTGTGAGATGGCGAAACATTAAGACCATTTATTGTAGCAAAAATTGACTGGGTGGGTGGAAAGTTACATTTTGAGGATTCTGCGATGCTAGAATTAACAACCCCTTTACGGGAAGGCTAAATGACCATTGGCCAATGGCAAAAGTCGTACAGTAAGAATTTACTAAAGATTATGTCAACTAACTTGATGTGAAAACTAAGGGAATTACTAAATTATGTGAGACAAAATATGTGGCCGAGAACAACGTCTACCTGCCTGCGAACTTTACAATAATCCCTTCTTACAACAAATGTAACATTTCAACTATATTAAGTATTTTGAAAAGGTCAAGGAAACGATGGGTACCCTAACTACAGTTTTTCCATTTCTGTGCCCCAAATGTGGCCGTAAAGAACGAGCTTTTAACGATAACTTATCACGGTTGGTTAATGCATCCTTTTATGCATTATCATGACAAGCTGTCCTAATGATTGACGACTCTTATGCTCGCGTGAACGTATGACCCTGCCGGACACGTTAATTACAATCGATAACAAAAAAAAACATAATTATTATGTGTTGTTACAAAATAGATGATCATGACGAAACATTTATTGTTACGAAATATATGATTTCAAAAGCTGCTACTAATCCTTCGGATGATGCGATGTATTTTCGGTATTTTTATATTATTATCTGTATTTATATCTGGCGCGTGGTTGGGTAATAATTCGCCACCGGTCGGAAATCCAGGGCCCACCCACGCGTAGCTGAGAAAAGCGCGCACCGGTGCCGGCGCGTGCGCAAAGTGTATGATTCCATGATATTAATATGGGTTTCTCAGCTGCGGTTTATTCGGGTTCAGGTGTTTGTTAAATGTTTTACAGTCTAATGAAGGTAGCAGAGGTACCTACCGACGCTTGGTTTGAAACTGGCAATGTAGGAACCAAGGATCAACTTAAGGTCTGAGATAAGTTGTGATTTCCAACAAGATCAATTAGAATACGATGCTGTGCCTTTTCTAACACCAGAACGTATTTTATGTTTATGTGTATGAGAAGAGCTAACTATATGATCTGTGCCTTTATCAGCCTTACAAGCCTATGCAGTAGAATTGTTAAGATGAAAGCAACACTCCCAGATTGAAGTTAATAAAACGTTGGACAACATCTGGCTCTGCGATAACTTACAAATAAAGCAAAGCTAGCACTAATCTTCTTTTCGGCAATCCAATAAGCTACAAGCTACAACTGACCTTTGTGCCATGTGTGTCATATTTGCCGCAGAGAACATATACAGCTGATGTAATTGGGCTTTAGATTGGGCATGAGGATGGTCAAGGTTGGCAGTGAAGAGATTAAGATCACAATATCTGTGTCGAGCAGTCCATCTCCGCTTCATAATCCTCTATTACCTCAACCAATTACCCGTCACGTTCTCACGAATTGCAAACGCATCAAACATTGTTATTGTTATGTTTCTAGCGTTTGGGGTAATAAAACTGGTTGCCAAATACTCCTGGTGTACAATTGAGGGTTCCCTCCAGTCTCGTGTGTGCCAAAATTTTATTTCACTTGTTTTATTTACAATTTTATTTCGATGTATTTTGTGATCGTTAAAGTTTGTGATAGTTGGTACAAACTATTGTTTTATACAATTTATTGTAAAGCATGTTTCCGAAGTGCCATGATTATCATTCGGTAAAGTAGCGGCATTACAATTTGCATATGTGAATCACGCCAAAATGTCGCGTCAACTGTTATTTACGCGGGACAGGTCATGAATAGCGACTGTGTGTAAATTACTTATATTGCAGTCAGTAGTCGAAAGGCTTAAAATTCAGCGTTCTGTTTTAACCAACTTAAAATTGGGATTAAAAACAAAGTTTCTCACGTACAAATCAAAGTTTCTTAACGTCTCATTAAAGACATTTTTGACAACCTGCATTACGCCACGGGGGCTAAGATCTGAACGCTTATTAATTTGACAGATAAGTGAGAAAGTCATATTAGGAGTCTGCATGAATATCATGCAATAACAGACATTCAAGACTTTCTTTCTAGATGACTATTATCCATATATTTCTTGTTCAAACGAATAAAGATTCCACCATCTGATGGATGTGACCAAAACGATAACCTAGGAAATGCAATAATGTTATCAGTCCTCTGCTATCAAAAGGCCATGTGCAAAGCCGCGTGCAAAACGCACTCAAAGCCTATAAATAGTACGTCTGTCAGACGGTGCGGCGTCGATTAACTAGCTGGAAGATATTAAATGAATTAGGACTCTAAGATATTGGATGCTGAGTTCATTTTAACGTTACGGTCTTGCGGCAAACATGACTACTCTTTTGGTGTGAAAGTAACTAACGTTTATGCTGTCCAGCTAGTGTAAGGTGACTATTCCGACCCAATGGTATTTGTTCTCGCATTACATTATGATTAGTTGCTAGCTTTTCGCCCGCGTGGAATTCGGTTATATCGCGCGACTTTTTCGCGATAAAAGGTATCCTATGTCCTGTCCCAAGTTCAGTTCTATTTTGCATACCTACCGAATTTCATCAAAATCGGTTCAGTGGTTTAGGTGTGCAAGCGTAGCAGACAGACATAGTTACTTTCGCATTTATAATATTAGTAGGTAGGGATTACCCAGAGATAAAAGGAGGATCTGATCGTTGCAAAACATCCTGTTAAACCAAATATAACTAATTAAGGATTTAGTTTAGATTAATTTATAAATCAGAACTAAATCAATAATAAAATTAGCACAGAAGACAATAATAGCCACGAAAACAATTATATGTTAATAGAACTACACATCGTCATTACGTCATCACTATTTCGAGTCGTAAGTGTGTCATCTAAAAAAATCGCGCAAAACCAACAAAATATCGTAGAACAGAGCAATGTTCCGTTAACAGAGAAAGCACTCATTAGCACTATAATTACGCGAGTGGCCAATTAGAGAATCTCGTGTTCTGCCAAGATTATTTTGTGTATAATGTAGGTCAACTGGACGGCGGTGTCTTGGGTTGGGGCTGACTAAGCTCGAGAAACTAGGTCTTAAACAATCTAAATCTACGCATTTGAGTAGCTAAATTGTTTTACCTAGACTTATCCAGGTTACCACGGTCATCATAATTATGATGGTTAATTTTCCATGCATTAACCAGCTGCCGCAGACAGGAAAGGAGTATTGCCTGAATTATCACCATAATTTTACGTTTCGATTTCAGTTATTGATGTATTATTAAATTTTTCATGGAAGGATTTCAAATGATGGGCTTCTAATAAATATTCTGATAAGATAATGCCGATATTAACAAGTTATTAAACACTCCGAATTACATGGGCAAGTGTAAAAACAACATAGGTTTTCTATTTCTATATCTATTCCTTTCTATTATCGATTTATCAATGGAACTTCTGTATATCATGCTGGACTGCAATAGCTTCTATGAATTATGTCTGTTAGATATATCTCCAACAGTAATAAATCATTAATTAATTGTAGTTAATTTTGTTTTGATACGTTAGCATAGCACGGATACGATTTCACTCCGGAAATTGCAGTTTCAAATTGTAAACATTATAATTGCATGTCCAAAACAAGTTTCATAGAAGAATGCAAGGCCTAATGTATTCATTTCTATTGACTGTAATTACTAATCTTTTCTTTGCGAATAACACGGTGTTAAGTTTGGGTCATCCAATGAAATAGTTCGTTCGTTAAGCAGAATATTCAGTTCAACCAATGCGAAACTAATTCGTTAATTATTTCTGAATTGGCATTATTAAATTGTTAGACAATTTATTAGTAGATTATACAACCATTCCCTAGTAAGCCGAGCTTTACTCGGATGGATATATTTATATATATATTATAGATATTTCTTGGATGTTTTTAGGGATTCTATTATAAAATTTAATGCACAAAGAGTAAGGACATTTGTTGAAGGTCATTTGTAATTTGCTTCCTGTTGTCAGGTGGGCCGCATTCCGGCGGATCACCCACTGGTGGGCGGGCACAAAGGCCCAGTTTTGGACATTGCCTGGTGCCCACATAACGACAATGTCATCGCAAGTGGCTCCGAGGACTGCGTTGTTAAGGTAAGAATAATGTTTAACAATAAGAATTTAAAAGAAAATTGGTAAGTGGTAAGCTAAGGTAAAAATTATCAGTAAATAAAGGTTCACATGATGATTTTCAGTGACGAAATACGTCGTAGATCTACTTTTAAAACAGCTAATATCTCAAGTATAGAATTTTAGGATATTATGTCTTTAATATTTCATCCACTGAGCGAAATGCGAAATTTGAGAAACTAAGGCATTTACACCACTTTTGCACAATCATACAAGAACAATCCAAGGTTTCTTTAGAGATAGTATTTAATATAGGATGTAATAGTTACTCGTCCATTACTGGAGCACTTAGAAAGCGGGGTTATAGTCTAAAAGCCTAGCCAAGGGCTGTATATCATCCACGTACATCGTTAATGATTTGCATTCCGTTTACATGTAGTAGATCATTCTGTTACGTATAATTTTATGAGCATGACACGCCTCGTGAATTATAGGGAATTTGTATCTTTTACTAGACGCAAGAAAGTAAATATTTACTTATTGATTTGCAGCGTTATTACTTGCCAAGGAAAAGTTATAAGCTACTTTACACACTTTAATATTCTTCAAATAGACTAAATATTTATTCCTTAATACTTCACTATATAGTAATACTTCTCTTTTTGTCATTTCAATATGGACCTAATTTATTAAAGAACTAGACTACGCCCGCGGCTTCGTCTGCGATAAAATAGCTTAAAAAGTTATTGGATTATACCCAAGGGATTATTCTCAGGAAAGATCCAGATCCAGACAAAGTTTCTTTTAAGTGCTAAGTTTTATTGCAATGCATTCAACTGTTGATGTCTGGTTTAACTACAAAAATGTAAACGTCAAAATCATCCCAAGGGAACATATAATCGGGATTAATACTATCCTTTGTCCTATTCCTGGATACAAACTATCTGTGTGCCAGCTTAATCTTACAACTACTTACAACAAACTTTCACCTATGTAATATTAGTAGGATCGTAGGATATGTTTAAGTTATTTCTTGGTCTTTATCTATAGGAATTGGTTTGGTATATCTTGGTAACGTTTCCTAATCTTATCTTAATCAATAGGTATGGCAGATCCCTGACGGTGGGTTATCCCGCACGCTGTCAGAGCCGGTGGTGGATCTGGTGTACCATCAGCGGCGAGTGGGGCTGGTGCTGTGGCATCCTACCGCGCAGAACGTGCTGCTCACAGCTGGATCTGATAACCAGGTATTTACTTACCATACTTAGATATATAGCTGACCCATAGCGTATGAAATGATGAGTCGCATAATGTTAAGTACCTACTTGTAGTCATTGGTCATTCTTAATACTGCTAGAATTTTAATGTTTATCAAGAAGAAAGGATGGAGGTGCTTCATATTTATGTAGCTCGCACATTAATATCTAGAAGGAATGTGGTAGTAGGACTAGCTGGCCTGGCTACTCAGGTATTATAACACTACCTATATTAGTGGAGTAGGTACGGTACAATCATGATTAACTGACCCATGTTAGATGAACTTTAAAAAATGGCACCTGACTTTATTTCTTCATCCTTTAGTTAATTATACAAACATAGACACTTATAGGTGTTTTTTAGGTACTGTGTATATCTGCCTGTTACCTGTTTATCTGTTTCTACTAATACTTCTGATATTAACCTTAATGTATTAAACTATTATGACACTCACTATGATATATCATGTTTAGTTGGGACAGTTTTTAATTGTTGAATTTGTGACAAGAGTTAGTGGACACATTTGTGGCTGATATAAGTTTATTCTCAGTCCTTGATATTTTACTGGAAATAGCTTAAACTTACAGACATGCAAAACAAGTTGATTGTATGTGGATGTCAGAAAAATTGTAGAGGTAATAGTTCAAATATGTGTTCATTGCAGATAGCAATTTGGAATGTGGGCACTGGCGAGGTGCTGATAAGTTTGGACTGTCACCCGGACCTCATCTATTCGGCGTGCTGGAATTGGACTGGCTCTAAGTTGCTCACCACCTGCCGGGATAAGAAGATCAGGTGAGTCATCTTCAGCTTGCCTTTTATACTGGTTTCATAAAAATGCCCTACACTGGCCATAGACGGACTGCTTGAGGCGGTCGTTGCGTAAAATGCCTAAAAATAAAAATATCAGTATTATATATTCAATCAAAAATAACTTTGTATTGTTTGGTTAACCAAATAAAAAAAGATTTCTGTTTTCTCAATCTTGATAACTTGACAGTGTGGGTACAGTTTTAAGTTTCTGTACCCATAGTTCTGCAATATATTATGTATTACCGATTCATATTACATCAGTTTTCCGAAAAATACATTTACGTACGAACACATACATATTATATTCACTTGCAGGTAAACGAACAATACGTTGTCTGAAACAATGAAATTTGTTATATGGTATTAATATATATTTTTATTGATACAGTTGTATATTTATGTTTAAAAAATTAAATATATTATTGGCTGTGAGAATTTGTAATGAGGTATTATAGGCCCAAATCCTATACGGGCACCTTATATGTATATATATGTTAATACAATAAGATATAAAATATTTATAGAACATTTATTAACACCAGATATCAAGCATTAAGTTTAAAATTGAAAATCATAATCATTTTTGTTTAATAATTACTATAGTTATTTATGTGTCGGTAAACAAGTAATTAATGTTAATAATAAGGATATATACATACAAATTATTGTTACACATTACAATATAGTTAAACAATTATCATTGTGGCCTGTGATGAGTAAATAACTGTAATTAGAATAACGCCGGCTCGGATGGAAAGTTCTATATTGCCTTGTTAAATAGATTTGTAAAATTTGCTCCCCTGAGTTAACTTCAGTACTTGCAATGTATTTAACACGTTAAAAGATACCCTTTTTTAATTTAGTTCTGCTTCTAAAGAAACTGATATTACCCGGAAATTAGAGCGCTAATTTAATAATAGGAATGACGAGTATCACTTAATTCTAAATAATGATTGTACAATTATCATGATTTAAGTTAATACGGCTGAAAATTTAAATAATTTTACATAATTAGCTCGTCTGAAAATAGGTAACATTAAAATTTACCAACCAATTTAATTAGGTGGAAATACATAAAATTAAATATAGGTCATACAAGTACATATAAAGCGTTTAAAATTAGTTATCTTTGTCCTCATGCCAGTTTTATGCGGTGTTGATGAGTAAGCATGTTTTTACAGAATAATAGATCCGCGGAAGGGCGAAGTGGAGGCGGAGGCTATCGCTCACGAGGGCAGCAAGGCGTCGCGCGCCATCTTCCTCAAACATGGCCTCGTTTTCACTACTGGGTAAGGATAAGGACTAAGGCTAAACATAAAACACTGTTAATTGTAGATAGTGTTATGTATGTATTATACCTCTGTATAGGTATACTAGAGGGCCATTCTGTGTTCGAAATTTGACTGTAATTGATCATGTCATACAATAAACTATAGACTCATCAAATGTCTCAGCTGTTATTTTATCAAACAGTAAGGTTGAAGTATGCACCCCATTATATTTTCTAAAATGAATGTATAAGTAAGACATACAGAAAATTAGGTTTCTGCATTTCTCCACTATGTTTATATCTATACCTAATATAGGGCTTCTATCTTTACACGTATGTCTAATGTACTATGACAAATCTCAAATTTGTACGTGCCTGCAAAAACTCAAACTGCTTAAAGTTGAATCTTTCATTTATTTTCATTATATTTAATAACTAAATAAGTAAAAATGTAGTAAAAGTGTAACTTAGCTAGTATGGTAGTGTCAATGTTCGTGCGCGCGCAGGTTCAGCCGCATGTCGGAGCGGCAGTACTCGCTGCGCACGCCGGATGCGCTCGGTGAGCCGATCGTCACCGTGGAGATCGACACCAGCAACGGAGTCATGTTCCCGCTCTACGACCCCGACACCAACCTCATCTACCTCTGCGGGAAGGGCGACTCTGTCATCAGATACTTCGAGGTCAGTGACATGTCTGATATAAAATATAACTTTTAGATGTTTTTTTTGGGATCTCCGCAATTCGAGGGAGATTGGAATTCAAATCATTTATTTCGTGTTAGGAACTAATAGCTTACTTAACGAACGTTAAAAATTTCGTATAACATGTTACAATAAAACTTCCTAGTCTCGATAGACAAAAACTGTCATATCATCGGCTTTATGAAAGACAATTACTTAAGC
>LGAG01000056.1:157283-171169 GCA_001278395.1 Lerema accius | reverse complement strand
CTCGCCCGCGCAGAACCACGACGGCGACGGCATGGCGCCCGACGAGGTGTGACGACCTTCGCCCCCCTCATGCCCCACACCCTCGCCTACTGGCCCGATTAAAGTTCAACAGGTATACTATATACATATAGAGTCACGGTTCCCAGTCTGTCAGATCGCGGCGCTTTTAAAGATTTCGGTAATATGTCTCGACACTCTTGATACAAAGTCAGATTTGTATCCCCCAAT
This sequence comes from Lerema accius, assembly GCA_001278395.1. Classification (NCBI taxonomy): domain Eukaryota; kingdom Metazoa; phylum Arthropoda; class Insecta; order Lepidoptera; family Hesperiidae; genus Lerema; species Lerema accius. The sequence continues at coordinate 170,941 of LGAG01000056.1, read as the reverse complement.
ACTTAAGTTAAGGTTTAGGAGAAACGCCTTTAAAGTGCCTATCGAATAAATGCGTTATTTAATTTAATACCTGTTTGAACTTTCATCGGAATGGTAGGGGTTATAAGTAATATGTGGGAACATAATTTGTTTGATAATAATTATTGAAATGAAACAATTTTTCATAGATATGGCATATTATAAAATTTTCTTAATAGCTTCCGCTTTTCGGAATGCTCGCATGATGTAATATTTTTTGGGGTTTTGATCGAATTTATATTCCTGAAACAATTGTAGATGTAATAAGGATAAAGAAATGTACGACATCATAAAAATAAGTGACAATAATCTCCATTGATTTTATTTTTAAACGTCTTGGAATATATTTGACTAAAAAGTCTCACGTCTTTTGTGACTTTATCCAGCTGTAGCTTTTGACATGAAAACTGAAGCTTCTATGTGTATTATCTTGATCTTATTATAAATCTGTATAAATTAATCATACCATAAGATAATGATTAGAAAAAACTGAGAAAATAACAATGTTTCCGTTACGTTACTCGAAATTGTTAGTTGTATTTCATAAGAAGTTGAGCAAGGAAGTATACCGGGTGCAATTATTTTTAACATGTACCTTTGTTGATATTTAGTAGTCGCGTGTAACTTGACAATAACTATGTGTATTAGTGATAACGACGGAAGCAAATTCTTTGCCAAACATTTTGATATTTCAATCCTGCACATTGTAACATACGGAGTCCTTTCTTTTATGTATTGAGGATTATAAATATACTGAAATTTTCTTTACAATACTTTAGATGCTGAAATCTTTTATACTATATTTAAATGATTTTATACTTCCAATTAAGGTAAATAAAAGTAGTTGAAACTTTGTATGATATAAAGTTTTCAAAATTATTTTTAACCTTAGACTATTTTTCTTACCAATTACTATCTACGATGTATTTGACAAAGTTTTTAATTAGACCCGTATGTTACAAGGGCGGTTATTTATTTTATACGTTTATATTGTAAATATTAAGTGTATTGCGGGGTGATATAACGATGTGCCTTATATTTTCAACTATAAAATTAGTCGTCACAAAACTTACCATTGGCGTTGTATAGACACTGCATTTAGTAATATTTAGTGCGTTTATTTATACAAAATAACTATACGAGGTGCGGTTATAGACATGGATCTCCTGAAAGTACCATAATCTTAGTATGACGTAGACATCTTTCTGGCAAACCATAACCTAACAAATAAGCAATTTTGTAATGAAAATTTGTATTATAATACCTTGCCTGATATATTTATGTTGTTCCTACAACCACTTACTTTTTTGTCTATAACCTAACTCTCTTAATAAACAAATAACATTGTTTAGAAATCGTTTGCTATTCATCCCGTCTTAGCTGGTAAGCCTTCTCAAGCAATACTTTGTGTTTAATTTAATACCCTTTTTATAAGAACGTTTTGCAAGTTTGGTGTTAAACTTATTGATAAATGGGGGCTTGAGCGTGAAACAAGATTCAAGCTCATCCAATTTACCCAAACCAATACAGGATGTTTTATCACCAGTAATTATATTAATGTTTATAGTCTTCTGAGGACTAATGGCGGGCCCCTAGTTTTCCCCTATGTTTAAGAAGGTGTAATAGAAGAAATAATAAAAATAATGCTTATACTTTTTGCAACTCAAATTTTGACAGTAAAAAACAAACGAAACAATAACAGAATAATACGTTAAAAAATAAAGAAAATTAGCATAAGGACTTTACTTGATCTTCAACATCCTAATTGATAATTTTAATTTGAAATCTCGTATTCGATTCGAAAAGCCAAATTTTTTATTCATTATTTTTGTAAGTCTTAATGCCACACTTGCATAGCGTGTTATACTATTTTATCTAATAATTTTGGTGTTATGTTTGAGCCACACGACATGTACTATAACATCATTTTATTCTGCATTTCAATTACAATTAAAGTTTTGTTTGACTTTCCATTTGGATATGGTGATTAACCTATCGCGCTATGGTGTAGTCAAGTTATTCAATTAAATTTATATGACAAACTGCAAATGAATACCAAATGATTGAACACGTAACCGTAAACTAATGCGAGCTATGTTTAGTCTATTTTGAATTTTTGATTATTTTTATCATGTCGTGTGGTTACTTACAGTCTAGTGTTAAGGATATTTATATCTTGGTGCTTACGAAATCGAGTATTAATATAGCATCCACCAACATTCGCCAAAGGTTTTCAGTAACATTTGTATATAAAGTTGAGTTTTAAATTTTTTAAATAAAAATCACAAAGTCATTCTCAATTTTCAATCAATAGGAAAAAAGCAGGTATTGTAATTTGTATTTAAATCGATGGAATCAAATATAAAAAAAATTGCATATTTTTCCTTAGTCTTGGGAAGTTGGTTGGTGGTATAATTAACTCGTTTTTCACGTTTATATTTTAATATTTAATACAATATATCTTTAAGCGTTGTGCTATCATAACAATTTCTGGCTCAATGCGTAGTTTTTTTAGTATGTTTTTATTATGTCTCTTCGATACGCTATATTTAAATTTCTTACACTAAAACTTGGTTATATAAATATGTACGTGCGTAATTTAATCTAAATATTTATACTTTCGATACGATGGTAGTGATAATGTAATCATAATCTGTAATGTCAATCACGTGTCATTTAGTTTTAAATTTTTATTTTTTTATCAGAAATAAACATTACAATACATCGATATTTATGTAAATTCATTCTGAATAAATCATTTTCTTGACAACATATATCTCTTCGCCTCCTTTAATTTCAATCGTTTTGTAATCTAACCTTACAAAAGTAGAAAATAGTCCGCGGTTTCTATACTGGTCTATTATGACAGCTAGTCATGTCATTTTGACATTTGACAGTTTAAGTTATGTCGTCTAATATTAGGCGGCAAGTATTATAGTCTAATTGAATAAAGTTAAATAGTATTATTACGACGATTATTTTTTTTCTAATTGTAAGATGGCGTATATTTAGGTGTTCTATTTTAAGATCATGACAAGGCAATGTATGGATTAAAAAAATGCATGAGAAATGAAAATGCTTGTTTTATACGTTACGAAATGGGTTTTTGTGTAAATTATTTCTTGTATGTGAAGCTTTCTGGATTTTTTTTTGTATAATTTTTGTTTTTCTTCTATAATTTTGTTCTTAGGTGTAATGGTGTATCGTGTAAAATGCAAAATAACAAATATTATGTACTTATTGTAAATTTTCTTTGCAATATATATAAGGTGAATGTATAAAATAATTTTTGACTGTTATGTTTTCGACAGTCACTTTTTTGTTTCCTGGCAATGTTTCTGTTTACTGTAATTGATGACTTGTTTATGTCTTAGAAGAATAATACAGGTTTTAATGGAATCATTGTCAGCCAAAATTATGTTGATTTTAAATGTTTACTTCGCTTATTGAGCTTCTCTAATATTAATTTGGAATGTGCGCACTGACATACAAACATTCTTTATAGCGACGTGTAAATATCTGCACCGTTTTTAGAAAAATATTTAATCGAAACTGAAAATAGTAAAATAATAACGCACAATAATGTAAGAATTCAAATTGGCTTTTTTTGTAACTTGATTTAGTTGCATAACATGCCTGGTGAAATAGCATTGCTACAAACAAGAAAAGGGCTTAAAATGCTTAATTTTACAAACTTTTTTTGTAATTTATATCTCAGTATGGAATAAGGAATGTGCCTTCGTTAAATAAAATATATTGTTACTGCACTTAAGATTTATGGTTAGATGTTGAGCAATACCTGTAAAATGTTGCCATTTAATATTATTAATCATATATCAATTAATAATCATCCAAAATATTTGTTGGTGTTAATTTTAATTTACCTCGTTTTTCTGTAGTCAATATTCGAGATGGCAACATTATATTATAATGCAACATATTGTTTTTCACTTGTTATTAATGTTACCTGTCGCATATGTGCATGCCTTTACGAACTGGTGCTAATAAATAAATGTAATTTAATGTGCCAACATTGTTATAAATTATTATATTTAGTTGACAAATAATAGAAAAAATTGTGACAATAATAAAATCTCCATAAACGATGTGACCAATTCCTGTAATAATATATCAATGACATCAGTTTTTTCTATTATTTTAACATAAAGATAATTCAAAATTGTTCCCTGTTATTTTAAGATATTTTTGATCTTCATTCGATAGCCAATATTGTAATAGATTAAGTGCCTTGTTGTGTTAATAAATACTCAGATCAAATGTTGCAATTATGAAAGCAGAAATAAATGTCTATTTTACTATTTTCATTGGTAGTATTATTTCTGTTTATTGCTGCAGAAGATTCCTAAACTGTACCTTATGTATTAAAAAGTACATTAAATAATAATTAATAGAAAAACCAACTGGTGTGACATTTTAATATATCTAAATTCGTCAAGCCGTTTGGGCTGTATACTGCAAAGGAAATGGACATACATGTACCTCGTTTTTTTCGTCGTGATTGAAAAGATAAACAATCTTACAGTGTCTTTTTATGTAATTATCGATTTAAAAATAAGACAGACACAAATTTAAAAAAACTAAAGAATAAACAATAATTTAATGTTAAAATAAATTTCTGTATACTTCTAAATATTTTTTATAAAAGTAGTGCCAAGATAGTTTACCTTTTAAATCACGACGAAAAAAACGAGGTATACATAATATACCCTTAAAATAATTACAAAAATGGGTAAAAAAACATAATATTAAAAAGAATGCAATTTTTAATAAAATATTTATTTATCAACATCAAACTGCTCGTCAAACTGTTCATTTGTAATCTTTCGACGCTTTAACTTTTTTATAAGAGCCATATCGGCCGCTAACTCATCAAGTTCTTCCTGCGTTACTATTCGTCTTTTCTTCTTTCCTTGACCATTCTCTTTTTGTTTCAACTCTTTCCTTTTCTTCTTCCTCTGTTTCCGTTCTTCTTTGTTCTGTTTTGTTTGTTCCCAAGGTTGAGTTTGAGCCTAAAAACAAAATAGTAATTTCAGTTTCATAAGTAACTTAAGTTATTTGGTTCTGTATTCCTGTTCACACCTAATCCTGAATTAAATGATAAGTGAAAAAAATATCTATTTTAAAGTATACCTCGTTTTTTCGTCGTGATTTAAAAAGTAAACAATCTTGGCACTACTTTTATACATTTCAAAATAGAAAAAAAATATTTAGAAGTATACAGAAATTTATTTTAACATTGTTTATTCTCAATTTTTTTTTATTTGTGTCTGTCTTATTATTAAATAGATAATTACAATAAAAAGACTAAGATTGTTTACATTTTAAATCACGACGAAAAAAACGAGGTATAGATCATTGACCGTAAGCAACTAAGCATCTAATGAAAATCTATTGTGCCAGAACTATTAACATAAAGCACTTGAACCACCTCACCTTTTTCTTTTTCTTCTTAGAAGGCCACACACCAGTCTTCTCATATTCTTTCAACTTCTGCAACCTACTCTCCTCCCTCTGTTTATCTTTGTATGGTATGCTGTTAAAATCTATCTTGTCTTTAGGCCCAACAAACTGTAGTTTATGTTCATCCTTAATCTCTGGCATTAACGGCAACTTTAACAAGCCATAGCTGGTTGCAATGTGTCCTAATGGCAATTCCTTTAACTGTAGGAGTAGGTTGCATTCGTGTTTGGAATATGCCCGTATATGTGAGACGAAGGCACGCAAACCTTTGTCTAGGATTGCCCTATCGTTTAGTTGTTGATTGTGGATTATAGATAAAACCTGGAATTGCAAAATGACGTATGTATTCTATTTAGTTCTACATTTTTTAATAAGACTCTTGGACGAAACTCGTGAAAAGTGTAGGGTGCAAGATTACATTTACAAATGAACACCAAGATGGTCTCCAATCTCAGTTCAACTATACTATAAAATCCAAATAACAATATCATTATCTTGTCAAAGATAACTAAGGTCCTAGCTTCTTGAGATGTTAAGTATTTATTGACATAACTTAGACCACCAAGTGGAATAACTCAACTATTGAAAAACATTATTCTAAACTTAATCCTTCAAATAATCCAAATACTCACTTTATCCTTCAACTTCTGACTAATCTTGATTTCATCTTTACTCTGTCTCCAGTCTTTAAGTTCCACCTTTTGATTGGTCCTGATGAAGGGTACGTAGGTGTCTTCGGTGGGCAGGAGCGGCAGCAGCGAGCAGCCGGCGGCGCCGCCCCGCGCCGTGCGCCCCACGCGGTGGACCAGCGCCGCCGGGCTGGTGGGGGGCTCCCATTGCAGCACCCACTCTACTTCCGGAATGTCCAGACCTCTGAAAATTACCATACTTGGTATAACTGTAGTTGGTTACTATGACGTGCATTAACCTGATGCGCGGGATAATGTAAATGTTAATTATTTTTCCCAAATTTTAATAGATGGACAGTAACATAGACGTTAGATGAATTAATTTTCTGTGATAAAAAGCTTTTTATACAAAACATTATCTCTCTCTCTTTTTAGTAAAGGGCAAGTTGGTTAAAAATAAAAGAAAATAGACTGTCGCCGGTTTTTGCAATTTTTGTAAAAGTATTACCCTTTCCATGTGAACCAGCTTACGAAAAGTGACCATAATAATAATGCCAGATACAAGTTTTGAAAACGCACCTAGCCAAGAGATCCGTGCACAGCAAAATAGTGTTATCCGCCTGCCTAAACTTCTCTAGTATTTTGGTTCTTTTCTGTTTCATTTTCCCATGGATTGCGAATACCTTCATATCCGGTAGGAACCCCGGCAAAACATCAGCCCAATAGTCCACACACGCGCATGTCGGCAAAAAGAATAGACCCTTTAACATTTTTCGATTTCTTATAAAGTTTAGAAGGAACAAGAATTTATCCTGTGGTTCTACAATGACGTAGTAGTTTTCCAACGCTATTGGTGTACTTATGGTGGACTTTTCTTTGACGCTGATCAATACAGGGTTCCTTAAGCCTGCTCGAACAAGGTCTTGCAGTTCCTTGGTTTGTGTGGCAGAGAACAAGCCCGTCCGCCGCTGCCGGGGCAAATATTGTAGAATTGTTGTTAATGTTGCACTAAATCCAAGGTCCAACAGTCGGTCTGCTTCATCTAAAACCAAGATTTCCTGAAATAATAAAATATCTTACTATTTTTTTTTACCCAAATGAAACAACATGGCTTAACAACCCAACAAAAGCATGGATTGGAAATGCTCAAAATGTGTCACTAATTTACCTACTGACTTCAGTGGTCACTGAACTCAATTTCATCAGAACTGAAGAAAACTAACGGAACTTGCGTGAACATGCAAAATAATTGTGTTTGTGATAGCATTTAGGAGTATGTAAAATGGCCATGCTCCTATTAGGCCCATGTGTTAATTGAAGTACATTTCATTAATAATAAGACAGCATAAATTTGCTTATTACACCTGATTCACTTGTTAGTGTACTGTGGACTCCTTGTGAGCACGCAGGATTTGTAGTGTGTGCATACCATTGAGCGCTTCAAAAATGTTTTGTTCAGTTTTGGTTTTAAAAGTCCATACATTTTTTTCACATAATTTGAAAGTGATAAAAAACTTTTTTTGGGAAAAAAAGCACTTGTAAGTACAATTAAAGTAACATTATAATAGAATATTTAATTTCACTGTATATGATGCTTGTATGTGGAGTCTGACACTAACTTTAAACCATTTAACTATGGTAACATTAAACTTTGAACTCTTATAGAAGATAAAGAAACGAAAGTATTTTTTTTTTAAATCAGTGCATATATTATTGTTCAGTACTACTAAAAACACTGAGTTACTATAAAACTAGCAACCACATTATTATAACCTTGCTTTAAATAAAGTGTTCTACATTTTTATTCCAATAATAAGGACTAATACTAAACTCGAAATACATACCAGCTCTTTAAGCCTTCCTGATAAGTTAAGCTGCTTCCTCTCAGACAATAGATCTTCTAACCGTCCTGGTGTGCACACGGCTATGTGAGCTCCTTTCTGTATAGTTTGAACATCGCTGTCTACTGATCGTCCTCCTACCAGCAAAGCTAACGTGAATTGTGACACTTCTGGTTCTTGAAGAAACTGCTCAATTACCTAGTAAAAAGAAATTAAGATAAATATTATCAGAACTCACAAATACATTTCTAATCAAAGCCGTACGTCTAGAAATCTAACCAAGGTGCTTAAAACAACCATTTACAAAATAGAGTACCAACAAAATCTCACGTTGTAAATCTGAGTAGCCAGTTCTCTCGTAGGTGATATAATAACCGCGTAAACATAATCTTTTCTCAATGGACTGTCCTTCTGTTTCTTTAACAGCATCTCTAACATCGGCACCACAAATGCTAATGTTTTACCCGATCCAGTCACTGCTTCGGCAACTACATCCTTACATGTCAATATTAGAGGAATTACAGCCGCTTGAATCGGCGTCATGCTTTTAAATCCCTGTTTGTTGATGCAGTCAAGGACTGCATTGGATAATGCAGGCCTTACTTTAGACCACTCTTTATTGACCATTTTTTATTCCTTATCATCCACTGAATTTACTGTAACTGTAAACGTTATTCAACTAATGAAATGAAAAGCCTTCCCGACCCAGCCTCTGTTAATCATAGGTTGCTTTGCTTGCTGCACTGTTAATGTTAATTAACAAAACGTCAAAAACATGTGGTTGAGTTGTGACTTTTGTGTGTGATATTGATAGCTGTCAGATCAGAGCTTAAATGTCAATCAAATCTTCAAAAAAAAAAAAAACTTTGACAGATTAACCCAGAGAAACAGATGTTTTATATTTTAAATATATGATAACAGTATTTTCAGTATGGAAATATAATTTTATGAACGTCTATTATGATTGGGGCTTACCACAAACAGTAGTAGGCTTATTATTATTTCCATAATATACCCATAGTACTTTATACTTTATTATATGTATAGTCTTGTTGTGGTTCGGTCATCTGTGGTTATGGCTAGTAGCCAGGCTATCTGTCATCAAATATTATAAAACAATATGGCGTAAAAGTTGTTCGACATGTTGATAATGACAAATTGACAGCTGTGTTTTGCCTTTGTACTGGTGTAACTTGGGTTACATCGCGCTGTTATGCCTTTTTATACGTTTCCAGGCTTCCCAACCAACAATTAACAATGTCGAGACCTTTCGGCAATGGTGAGAAACGTTTTTCGATCGACGACGCATTTGAAGAGGAGACTGACGAAGCTATAAAAGTGTATGGAGCGACGGGCAATAGATCTCCTTTACAAAATAAATACAAAAATGGAGGAGACTATCTGTCGAGGTATGTTTATTTTTACAATCTCTAGACCTTGTGCCCTGTTTTTCGTACAAGAAGGGTGAAGGCGGTTTTATTCTTTGTTGGAAATGAGTGCAATGTTCTTAAACTTACGTTACCTATTCAAGTGTTTATGAACTTGATTATTCGCCGTTATTCTTGCTCCATAAACCCGCTATAATAAGTTTCTAATTTGCGTGCTAATTACTGTACTAAATGCGCGTGAAAATACTGCAAATAACGGTGTTTACGTCAGTTAACGTACAGTATGATGTTAATTCATCTGAAATTCTTCCGTTTTCTTTAAATTAAGCTTATGGCCAGGCATAGAGAAAAGTTATTGCATGTGTTTCACTACCAAATCATTCATTTACTTACAGTAAAACCTACAAATGTACAGAAGATACCACATCACGAGATTCAGATTCACTCATACACGAGTATGTTGAATCATCACAATCTCTGTATTGTTGGAACCATCCCAAAGTGCGAGAAAACTGGAAGACAGTCTGTGCAGCCGTCATACTCCTTGTTGTGGGAGTAGGCCTCCTTGGCATGGGTGCCTTTGCAGTCGCTGAACCTGAAAATGGATTACAGGGTGCGGTGTTCTTTGTAGCAGGAATGATTTGCTTCGTACCAGGAGCATACCATGTTGTTTACATATGGCTTGCTGCAAGAGGACACCGAGGGTATGACTTCTATCACTTACCATTATTTACTTGATTTTTTAAGTTAAATCAACACTTAAATTTCACATAATTGAATTTGTAATACCAATCGGTAATCACATTCATTTATGTCTCTGAAACAGGTTTTTTTCTAGTAGCACTACTTTAGCTTGAATATAGTGATGCGCTTATAGTGATAATTTCCCAATATCCATTGCTAAGTGATCATTTGAATAGGAAAATCTTTATGTAAATGAATTCATAACATCATGTTTGTCAATTGACTATAATTAAAATTTGAGTCATTCTATAAGTTCTCATAAAATCAATGACTAATGTTTGATTTGAATTGGTTAAAATTATGTATGTATGTGTATACTTTTGGAGAATGAATTTCATGTGATTATTAAACATATTGTATTGTACAATGCTCTCTATGAACTATGAATACATGCAGTAAATATTTTTTGTACAGCCGGAGCCATATTCACATAAAAAATTTGGGCAAGACCCTGTCAATATTGAAATGTACTCATAATTACCAGAGGCTTTCAATATTTAAATGCACTCTGTTTCCTGTGTTTCTTAAAAACAGCAAAATAATACACCAAAAGTGTTAAAAATATAAAAGCTATTTATTATTTATTTTCAATGCAGCTGTGTGACACTTTGGTTTGACAATCCCAATTAATTTAATTCATTGAACATGTACTGTTCTATAATATCAGCATAGGTTTATATTTGACTTAAAAAATATGTGAAATAATTAAGAAGTATGTAGCGTTGTAAATCTACTTTTAAAGTTTTTTAAATTTATTGTAATTTTATTAATTAAGCTTGTAGTAAAGTGTCTAGTTTTATTTATTATTATATACAAATTAAACATGACATTTTTGGAAATTGTTGGCTTGAATTGCAACTATTTATACCCTATGTAATTACCATTGTTTCACTGTTAGATTCAAATTAATTTTCAGCTTGGTTGACTTGGTAACAATATTGTTACTGCATTTAAAATTTAATTTTACAGTGGTTTGTATAATTGAATACAAAATTAACACTATTGATATAGTAAAAATAGACGAAGTCTATTAATTCTGTTATATTACCCCAATGTTAAAAAGACAAATACATAGTCACAGTACAGTAAGTGATTTCAGGAATAAGTATTTTTTGTCTTCATAAGAAAAGAATATTTAGGATCTCCAATAATTTTGATATGATTGGAAAAATATCAACATGTTGTAACTATTTTTTATAAATGTTACCTGGTATTTTTATTAATTAGGTATAGAATTGGTCCCGAAATAATATATAAATTGTTTTATGGTGTAAAATAGTAATTGTTTTGCATTAATGTTTCTGATACATGCAATGTTCTTGTTTTATTTTATCCACGAAGATTGGATTGAATACCTAAAATAAATGGTAGCAGACAGAATTATTTATTATTAACAGATTTTCTGTGATGCTTTTTTCTGTCATAATAATATAAGTGAATTAGGTTTTTTTTTATTTTCCAATGTTTTTTTTATGCTAGGCTAGCCTGATGTGTTCGCTATTGTATATTGCCATTATGAGATGTGCATTTTTAGGATAATGTTAGGGTTAATACCATTATTATGCCTTAAAATTCTAATGTTTTTTTTTCTGTATAAATTTGTCAATAATATTTATGGCATGACATGTACTGTTTCTTTTTTAATGAAGTTTTTTTCAGTTTTCTATCTTATCATAATAATTTATTCAATTAAAAAGCAAGATAAATCCATAAAAAAACAATCTTAAGTGAAAAATAAGCAAATGACTTATTTATCCTTATTATATATTCTTGTATGTATACATATTTAATACAATTTTTTAAATAATCAGTAAAATGTGTGTAATGAAATAATAATAATCTGTTTGTTCAATTTAATTGTATTTCTCTAGCATCATAATAACATTTTGTTGATGAATATTTTATACTTTCATTAACTTAAGGACATTTCATTGGTACTAAAATGATATAAAATTGGTACCTGTACATGGAAGTCAACATAACTTATTTGCCATACTACTTTTTGCTTATATTGTGAAGATCACTAGAACCAGTATATAGTTACTTTTTAAATCATTGGGTACTTCAGTTATTTATACTGTCAAATTAATTTCATGTATATTAATTTATGTAGAATGAAAGGCTGGACAGTTTAAATAAGAAGCATTACCTAGTTCTTATCAGATTCTATGATTCTCATAGAACACAGCTAGTTAATTACTACACAATTTATGATATGTTATTGTTTTAAGATTGTTTTTGTGACTGATTTCCTGTAACATATCAAAATTAAGTGATGTCTATTCATGGTAGTTGCAGCTTGAACTGGTTTTATTTGTGTAAAATTTGTTCCTTGCTATTTCAAGTTGCACTCAACCAAGTCTCTTATTGGTTGTATGAAGTTGTAAATATTAAGTTAATAAATAGTCATTTATCATTTTTATTGTCCTTTTATTTTTGTTACCTAACTACTAAAGGAGGGTGTGATATGTGGTGGAATCACTAAACCCAATAGTTGTTTTTTTTTTTCAGGTTAATAAATGTAGTATAAATTTGAGTATGCATAGCATCATTCTTATTTTTGTTTTTAACTATTCAAATTCATGGTAACTAAGGGGAGAAAAAAGGAAAGAATATATTTTTCTATATTTTCCTATAATAAATGTTTCCGAGCAATTCGTTTTAACTTAAAATGCTGTAGAAATCTAAGTTCACCATTCCAGTTTTTTAGCACCGTCATTTGCTGCTGATCAAGGAGATCTGGCATCTCTATCCCACATGTATCAAATTCTTCTTTTTCTCTCTCTTTGGTGATTTTGATAATGTCTTCACGACTGGCATGTTGCCTGCTTTTTCTCTGACCCACTGAGTTTTTTAATTCTATTTGCTCTAATTCTTCATCGAATCTTGCTAAGTAAGCTTCCATTAATTCCAGTGTTTGTTGTTTATCTAAAACCAAAGATCCTTCTGGTATTCTTTCTTTAAACCACAATATTTTTTCACCAATTAAATTTTGTTTTATGTGAGTGCCCAACTTGCTGTTATTCTTTTTTTCATTTTTTATCATTTTCTTAGCTAGTGATATTGTCTTTCTGCTATTTGGATGTTTCAAACTCTCAATGTTTTTCTTTAGTTTGGGCATTTTATTTGTTATTTTATTAATAAAATAAAATAAATTCACACGTGTTGAATTGAAATGATAAGACAACTTATAAAGTTGACACTTGACATTGACATATTAAACAAAACTCGTGATAGAATGTGACATTGACAATTCTCAATATTCTCTTGTTATTCGTTACGGCTAGTATACACCTATTATCTTATAATATTTCACTACAACGTGCCAGGTACAATTTTTTGCTAAATTAATAAAAGTGAGAGATTTTTATTTTTTATTAAGAATATGTAATTATGTGTTCTTGTTTCCATAATCGCCGTTAAATTATTGTAAATATTCTTGATAAAGAGTAATGCCTGCTATACATTATCGGCCATGATGGACAATCGTTGATGATCTGTGATCGGCGACGATCATTGTACAAGCATCCACATTATCGTCCGTGATCATTTATTGA